>JAQGBV010001750.1:0-14146 GCA_034698685.1 Isotomurus pseudopalustris
TGTAGAATACTTGTACTGCAATGAACTGCAACTCAGCATCAATATTTTTGCATCATGGGAATACAAGTAAATACTATTGTATTAGTGACTGTTTGACTCCAACATACCATTGGCGACTGGTCAGAGAGAGTAAGGTTGCCTTCACTCAACGCTACTGTTGGGGACGAAGTATCTCCAACCATGTCCTTCGAGCACGAAAGGTCACTAGGACTTGATCGTAACCGATTCTTTAGGACGTCGGGAGTCGATGAGCGTTTTTTACTGACATCATTCTACACAGTAATGCAGTTTTAGTAAATTAATATAAATAAGTCATGAAAGTGAATCACAAGAATTTTGTAACTTACAAGTTGTTTGTGACATTTCATGAGTGAGTCGATGGCACGGTCCACAAGTTTGTCCGAGATGTGTGCTGCAACTGCCAAGTGCACTTCACTAAAATTGAGAAAACAGCCAGTAAATACCAGTGTGTGCATGAGTGTGAATATGTGCTGTGTTATCTGCAAGTATTTCCTTTGTCATTAGATAAGCCACGAGCACAAACTCTAAACGATTCAAATGTTAGTTGCAGTGCTTAGTATGAATCCTACGGTCACGCACGCGAATAGTTTCAATATCTGGGATAGCATAATATTAAACTGAAGCCGAAGCACTAAAAATATTACGAGTGAAACCATAACTATCCTACTATTCTCTGTTGTCTGTCAGTCAACACACTAACAAATAAAATGGATTTAGAAGAAGATAACGATAATCCACTTTAAACATAACATTCAACCTTCGAAATGGAGTTTAGTGGTCAACAGTATATAGTGTTCTTAAATAGTGAGATTGTACTGCAATAAATTCTGTAGTGTCACATAATTGTGACAAGTATAGTATGCAAATAACCCGTTAAAACAAGCTCACACATTTTTAAAGGTTTGAGAATTAAGATTTTCCCAATCAATCTGTAAAATGTTTCGAGATTTTACTTGTGAATGCCGAAGTATAAGATTAATTTATTTCTAAACAGAAAAAAATGAATATGGTGCGTACTTGAGTTTGTTGATGATGTCAGCTCCTGCGATGTCCATTACACAATGTCGAACGAAGTCAGCACTCACGGCACTCTTATCTGCACAGCCCTGTTTGATCTCTGCTTTCACAGCTTCTTCTCCCACGAGACTTCCGCACTTCTCTGAAGTGAGCTCAAGAACGCGTTCGATGTTGCTCTGAAAAAACGAAGGAAGTAATGTTGCTCTAGTGAGTTTGGCCAGTTTTTAACGCTAGTCTCTGATCAAACTTCATACCTGTATGTGCGTATTCAACGTAGAGTGAAGATCTTCGGCCAGTGATTGCAACTTCGTTTCGATGACTTTATTCGATTCTCCTTTTTGTTGTATCAGTTCGTGTAGATTGGCCAACAACTGGTAAGCAAACAAAGTACTTGTTTGTGAATGATCGTCTATGTCAGACAACTGAGACAACACAGGAAACTACTATAAACTGTCACTATTTGACGTGCACAACGACTATCCTCCATAAGAGTTACCACCATACTGAAGTTAAAACATGAATTCATTTCCTCTCCTCCAAAAGTTCCAAAACAAAGGAATATTTAGCTAAATCACATTCAAATTTACTCAAAGTAACATTACGAGTCCTTAGCATAAAGTAATCTGATGGTGTGTAGGGCAGTGATGCATGGAGACCTTCACTCTAATCTCAATTTACCACTGCTTATCGCAGCGCACTCCACTTTCCTACATCCTACTTACCCACATCATCTAACGCTTCACTTCATTCTCCCACCTTAGCCTACCTAACTACCTCATTAATTACTAATTGGTGGTAAATAACGTTAATTCATAGGCCCAAATAACTAACTTTACAAACAGCAACCAGTAGAAATGTCGTATAAATTTATGTTTCACTCATACTGGGACTGATTCATATTTTTAGCATTAGATTCGTTATAGAAAACTAAGCCGTGGGTTTGCTCAACTACGGAATCTGTACGAACAATCAATTGCAAATACTACATTAGATTACTAAATTCAATAAATTGCCAACCTGTTTGGCTCTCTCTGAGTCCTGAATCAAGGTTTCTGCTTGGTTGATAACTTCAGAGTGCTGTGAATCATTTGAAGGAGAATTGAGTTCGTTGTTTCGAAGAAGTTTCACTCCGTCTTGCGTTTGACTGATTAGCTTGTCAACAGTTTGCTGGGCAGAGCTTAGCAAGAATCCCTACAATAAAAATGTATTACGAATAAAATTCGGATCATAAAATATCATTCTCTATTTTCGAGATAATCGTACAGCATGTAGTTAGATTCTATATAGTTATAATTTTGTATACCTGTTGGAGGCGGAAGGCCTGACCCCCATTGTTTGGTGTCTTTTTTGGTTGAGAATTCCTGTAGATCAGATCTTGAATGCGTTTCATCACGGCTTCTGTCTTCTCCCCGGAAACTTTCATACATGGCAGTGCATCATGCACTGGAAACGCCATGTAACGTACCGACATATTGCTGTACCACAAAAAAATTTCCACTTAAAACAGGTAAAGATGCAACCTAGGATATACAGCACTATTACAACCGGTACAACTAACTACATTAAGTATTAAGTTATCAAAATCTGACGTAAACTTTGAAACGACAACACCACGGCGTTTGTTAATTGATTTTTGGAACTTCAAGATAATATTCGGTTATTCAGTATGCAGTTTCCAAATATTAAATGATACGTCTTGACGAGAAGAAGGGTTGGGGAAGATTGAAAAGGAAATGAGGAAAGGAGAGCATCTGAGCAGCGATTGAGTTGTGTACACTAATGAGAGCGAGGCTATACACCCCGCTGCACACTAACTAATGCACTTTCCTTGTCAAATCCCTTCAACTTATGCAAGCAATTAAATCTCGTCACACTGTCAGTCCTCATCCATATGCAACAATTCCCTCAAGTGACACAATTAACACTTCCTCTTTCTACATCACACAAGTTAAGAATCTTAAAAAACTCCAAAAAAACATTTTACCTTATACCACTCTTTGCCAACTTACTATTAAGACAATCTAGCTTCCAACTTGATTCGATTACAGTACAGTTACATCTTTCTAAGCTAACTATTCATAGCGGGTAAAAAATCTGGCAAGTTTACCTTTCAAGTCCGTATGCGATGTCCGAAAATCCTTGAAGGGTTATATTATTTCTATCGTAGGTGATAGACCTCAGCCGAGAGTTAATCTGAAGAGCCTTTGCTAGAAGTCTCGCTCCAACATCTCCCATTTGGTTCCCACTGCAAACAAAAAGCAGATTATATGTTACATCCTCAAAACTCTGCGAGCAAGAAAAGCCAAGAGTACATTGATGACCTAGTCTCTTTCTTTACATTATACAAGAACATCCACAACTAACAACTGCACGAAGAAACCTATGTTAAAAAGGTGAGAAAGTTTTTCAGTTTGCGAATGTTCCCTACCCTTCCTTCCGCTGACTTAGTTCCCACACCTACTTAATCTTATCTGAGTGTCAAGTTGTTTCGCACAATTACCAAATATTGTATGATTCCATTCATGCAATAAATGGCGTAATGGGCAATACATTAAACATAAAATTACAAAAGTGAAGCATTACCTGATGTCAATATTCTGGAGAGTTTGATTGCTTCCAAGAGCGTTTATAACACTATAAAGCTCTCCTTTCAGCTTCGAGTCTGCCAACGAGAGTGTTTGCAGAACACAGTCTTCTTCCTAAGTAACAAATAATATTAGCACAAAATTATAAAGCTTAGCAGCTTTCCGCAAACTTATTTGTCAAATGCAACTTACTTGTAACACTTGGACAATTGCATCCATAACTTGAGCCACATGTTTGGACTTGGTGGAGTGCAAATTTCTCCCAATGTTGAGATGTTTCAGAGACTTATTTTTGCCTGCAGCAGTGATCACACCCGCTAAGTCCCCTTCTAAATCTATCATATTCGAGACGGTTTGAATATCAGTGCTAAATCGATTAATCTAAGCAATATTAATTCTGAAACACATACTATTGTCCGATAAATCTAGCGTAGCCAGACAAGTTATTCCATGGAGGCAAGATTCCAATACGTGCGCTCCATGCGAACCCAGCCCGTTTCCGCTAATATCAAGTTCCACATCGGCTGTGTTTTCGTTGCATGCGAGCCCCAACAGAAGTTGCCTACATAGGAGAATAATTAAACAACAGATTTTAATAAAAATTAAGTTCAAACTCAAGCGGATAATAAAGAATAGTTGTATATTCAAATATTTTGATAGAAGCGATGCGAAGACTGAGGTAGAATGGCAATCTCAAAAACATACCACAAAATTAATACATACAAAGTTGAAAATTAGATTGTTACTATATTATACTACTGAGATGAGGTTCACCAGAGCATAAAAAAATAGGTAATTTCATCATAGAAGATTACACCAAGGATGTGCAATTACACTACTTGGCAAGAAGAGAAGAAACTCTTGATCTTGAGTTATTCATTGATACGCATCTTCATGGCTAATAAAGAACATTTTACTTTTGAAAGTCATTGGCATCACTATCTACCATCGAAAGAAAGTGAATCCCGAATCATCAAGTTTGCATTATCTCCCAATATTATAAAGACTTGAGCACTTACTTTAGAGCTTCCAGTGACAATTTCGATTGAGCGAGGGAGAGATGCTTCAGGGCGAGCGAAGACGTAAGGAACTGTTTGAAAGATGGGGGCATTTCACGGCCCTTCTTAGTTGCGAAATTGTTTCGTGCAAGCGCAAGATGAGCTAGGTGAGTAGTACATCCCCGAAGAAGAGCTCCGAAAACAGTCTCTACCGCACAGTCAGTGCCACTTAGGTCCAAATACCTTATGCAGTTTGGTTGGGCCAAAAAGTTGCATAGATTCTGAAAATAGAGTTTCGAACTACTTTATACAACTTTCGCATATCTTTCTACTTACAATTACAGTACTATGCACTTACGTTTATATCATCCTTGAGTGAATTTCCAGCGAGGTTTAGGTGAGTTAGGGAGTTGGGAGCGCACCGGTTAAGAGCCAATGCGTGTGCTAACTGAGCAACACCTTTTGCGGACAGTCCACATTGCGATAGATTCAACCAAACAGGACCACGACACAACTTTGAAAGTGGCCCACTTAAGTGGATTGCTCCTGAAATCAACAAATTGTCAACATAAGGCTTCCATCAAATGTAGCAGTAAATAGCACGCGAAATTGATTACCTTTGTCTTCGATCATATTGTGCGACAAGTCAATCGTGTGGACTTGACTATTTGTATTGTAACTTAAGGCTGCACTCAGCTTCTGGGCAAAGTCTCTGTTCACAAAACACAATTTTCTTATTTTCACGCATTCAACACCAAATCATGCATGGCACTTAGAATATTTCCACCCTTATGTTTCACATCTTAACTCTAACTACACAGAAAAACGAAACTCGTTGATTTGAGATTTATGCCTGTTTGAAAATTGCACATCCGTATCAAACCATGACCTTTTCTCATGTAAATCTCGCACTCTTTTCAAACACAAGGGAACTTACATGACGAAATATGCCTGCTGTGCATGGGCATCTCGAACCACTTTACATATTTTTTCCAACATTTAAATAATTGTTTGTTATTCCGACTGAAGTTAGAAGAACTAAAACTTTTATAACAGTTCCGAAGAATAGGAAATGAACAAGAGAACGTTTAGAAAGGGAAGATGAAAACAGACTGACCACAAATTAAAGTCTTTAGGAAGCAATGAAAAGGTATTTAAAGGTAAAGATGAAAACGTGCGATTTGATGCGAATTCTTCGTGTGCAGAAAGGCACTCAATAAGAATCCTTCTGCCAATAGAAATTACAACAAAATTGGTTAAAAAAAACTAGAGCGTGACTTCAAGCCTGCAAGACACTTTTACCATTTTACGTACTATAAGTAACTATATGTGTATATGCTTATTCCGGCATTCTGAGTATTCCGAATGCTTATGCATACAACTAACAACTAAAACTGATACAACTGTTACTCGTTGAATCAACATACTCAAGATGCGTTTTGTAGTTTGCAAACACATTTAAATTGCTAGATCAAAATAATTTTTGTAAGTAGTTGTTTTTACGTACGCTTTTGCACCGATGTTTTCGAGATGCAGTTCCTCGATTGTAAGTGACTTCCGAACAACATGGAGAAAGCGCTCCATTGCTTCACTTCCAAGTTTCACATGACTCGCACGAACACCCACAAACCACCCGTTGTACTCCAAAGCTGACACGATTGCAACTAGGTCCCTGCGGTAGGTGAAGCAATTGCTTTATTAAATTTCATAGTTGTACTGTATGGTTATTAAAATCGGTGCATGTTTAAAGTTTACAAGAATTTATGCGGCACAAATGTTAATCGCTTTCGTTTTCAGCTGACAGCCTTTGCAAAGCATACATTAAACTCAAGCTACCAACCGTACAGCATACACGTTTGATTTATCATGATTCATGATTCAAGGGATAAGATGCTACTCGCGTAATACCAATTTCACTTAAAGTATACAAAAGATCGTTAGTTATGCACGGCTACGAAATGACTACATGTATGTGCTTATCTGAACAGCACAAATTACGACCTGTAAATCCATTTTAGGTAATAAATACATGATTACCTTTTTGCTCAAAAACAATTAAGCAGTAATAATTGATATTTAAATCCCTTGAAACTTGGTAGCTAGATGAATCAAAATAGTAAAAATTGGAATTGTATAAGCATGATATTATGTTATTTCAATCAGTTGAACTATTAATTTTTATACAAGTAATTTGGCATGGAATATTGTGGTAAGCGAATAATAAAATCAAATACTATTCTTGTAAACATGATGCTACACACAGTTCAGTTTTTAATCTCAAATAGTTTCATTAAATCTCAACGTACCTCGCCTCAAGGTGGTCAAAATCATTCAGGCACAGCTCTCGTGAGTCATGCGACAAGTAAATTGTGTCGACGTCCTGTAACACAAAACAACATATTTTTTATCAGTTAGCAAGAAAAGCATATTAATTTGTTGCAATGTTTCAAAGAGAAACCTCAGTAACTTCTTTCACATTATGGTCACAATGGTAAGTTTAATGCAAATCCGTAATCAAGTTGGGTAAAAATTCGAGATTTAGTTTCTAAACAGAAACCTACTCTGATTACAGATTAAGTTATATTTGAAAGGTTACGATTCCAATTCAATCGATCACATCTGACAGACTTGGAAGAAATAAAACAATTAACAATTTATGTTGATTTAGTTTTATTTTAACGAACAAAGGGTAATGGTGCCATGAACGCTTTTCTTCGCTTGTTTCCTCTGTGATGGTATACAAATACGAAGTAATTACATGAGGTGTGCGAGAATCTTTTTGCATACATAAAAATGAGTGTGCGTCTGTCATCTGCCACACAAACAGGCATCAAACCACAACCGGTTTAGCCTTTGTTTCTCTTCTATTAACAGAAAAAATACGCTTTCACGCTCTAAATCCCCATAAGTGACACCCTTCAGTCAACCACTATTTGAATCCCATACTGTATCACGTGTCGTAAACATATATCTGAATTTTATACACAATGATACGCACAGCTAAGCAGACAACGTGCTACCAAACTCACCGATTTGAAGGAAAGAAGTATGACAATTTCCCATTAATGGGCTTACCAGGTGCCAGATGTCAAGATCTCCAGAAGATTTCGTGTGATCTTCCTACTGCCTACCAGCAGGCTGAGGTTACACAAATGGCAAATACCTTTTGAACCAAGCGAATCCAATACTTGGAAGAATTTTAACTTCTCTATCTCCTACTATTATAAACGCACAGAGTAAATGCACACATGCCCACACTAACAACAAACAATCAAAGAGGTTATCTGTAGAAAAAACTTTCCCTTCACTTCATTTACTTCCACTTCCACAACTTCCACTGTTCTCGTTTAATCGATCGATCAATCAATCTGAGTCCCAAAAGTCTTTATTTCCCAAATGAAGACATTTAAATTAGACGTATTTAGCATCTGAAGAAATGAGGGAGTGTAATTGAGCCGTAAGCTCCCCTACTGCGAGTTCGATTATTAAATTGACCCTTACAAAGGCTTTGAACTAATCTAATCTTTTATGTTGGGAGGAGGCAGTGGGGCATAGCAAAAAATGTGAAAGTATCCTTCGCTTGGTCAGCTTTACAAAAGGATTTGCGATGAATTGCATATGCGAAATTGCACAACAGGCACAACAAAACACATGTCCATTAGCTAAGAGCATTTCCCTTTTCGGAAAATCTCACTACACGAGGTTTTGATTTAAGTACAATTCAGAAGCATTTATGTTACATGATAATTATCAAAATATAACAACTTCTGCATTAGAATATTGATAGTGACAAAACATAAAATGGCCAGATACAACCAGCGTAAATCCTTAATGGTATTTGTTGTCAACACTTGCCAAAGCGATGAAAGTTACGAACACTCCGTGCCAATAGTCAACAATAACATCCTTTTGTAATTACTTCAACAGAAAATGTGCATTGGAGTTAAACGTTAAGAAGGACTGAAGAACTTATGTTCTCTTATCTACCTTTCTTCCACGTGTTCAATAATTGAGGACATCTTGAAAGAAGTAGCGTACGTGAGATTTCCTTAGAGAGACATTTAGATGAATTCCGGGGAGAGGAATTCATTAACACGTAAAGGGAGAATTGAAAGAGGCATTTGGCGAGTAGCAAAACGGGAACAAAGGTGGTATGAAAGTATGAGCCTGCTGGAGAAAGAAGCAGTCTGAAATTGGAACTGAGGCTGCAGCAGCTGGTTTGGATGCCTGGAGAAAGTGAATCCACGGGACGAGTACGGAGGAAATCGTAGGAAAGCTGAGGAGTATGGAGCCAAGAGGGATCGATGGGCCTTGTGCGTGACCCACATCCCTTTGCCTTGTCCTTCTACAGTTCCAGTTTACAAGGCCAATATCTAATCTTCAAGTATTTGTCTCAAAAGCTTTCTCTATCCAAATATTTTTCCACTGCAGCACAAGGACATTTTTAAATGCTGCTGAAGCTAGCAGGAATTTTATATGTAAGGAACACCGGGAAAACTTTCCCATCAGAATGCGATATAGTCAGAACTGACTTGTAAATCCCACTTTCAGCATGTTTTATGCATTTAATACGAACTGAAATGAAGCCTGCTTGAAAATCTGACCAAGCATTAATACTAAAGTGAACAATATCTATGTCATTAAGTTCCTCTTCCTCATCTCCCTCTACCTTCCCATCTATCCCACTCCACCTTTCCTGTTTGCTCCTTCCCCGAATGAAATTCACCGTTGTTTTTGCTCAAACTTCGGTATTTATTATCTGATTCCAAATCTCCTAAATTCTCGCTGAAGTTCTTTCGCAAACAGGAATTTGTTCGCTTCACTTACATCGTTACATCCTACCTTATTGCCCGACTTCCCACTAGCACGCACATCCTCCGATCTTCCCTACAAAAAACACTGTTTCTTCGTCTATCTATTCTCAAAATTTTTATTCGATCCACAATATAAGTGGGAAACGTGAGACGATAATCACTTACCCTTGCCTTCCTAGTCAAATCCAATTAATCCAATTAAAGAAAGCCACACTTTTTGACACGCCACAACACAGAAACCACAATAAAGAAGAGCACCGATACCGGTCACTAGGATGCGAATGTGTTACCTTCAGTTATTAGCAAGAAGCAGGACATTCTTAATCTACTTGAGACCGTCTCGTTCTTCACTCGCCAAAAGAAGTAACGGGAGTGCTTACAGCAAAGCCTTTCACATCTTACGAGACGCTGAAGGCATGAAAGGGTGAATTTTCATTGTAATAATCATGTACATCCCCTTTAAAGCATCCCCCAAACCATCCGCCTTCGTCGTGTGTATGCGAGAGAATCTTTGATCTCTTATGCTAAATGCAGTCGATGCATATAAATTATAAATGCACTACAGAACTGTGAACATGCTGATTGTGGATTGTGAGTTCTCAGTGCACTTTTTAAGGGTGACCGGTGACCCACTTGATTTAACTATTTTTTGAGAGATTGTAATCGCTTCCAAAACCTCATTCGACCTCCCAAATAACACAGAAATGCCCCTATCTCTAGACTGTCCATTCCATAGTCCACCCACACCAAAACTATACCCAAACCCTTTCTTTATGCAAAGTGTGCAAACTGGTTTTGCATACAAACAAATCTCACGAGTTGTGCATCTTCAGTATTATCACAATGCATTCCTCTGAGAGATAACAGCAAGCTCGTGGCATTTAAAAGTGAGCTAAAATAACAGATTGAATACAGACTGTGCACACAGTATATGGATCGACGGATCTCATCTCATCTCTGTATATATAAATATTAACAACGACTACACGAGAAGACTCAGAGGTGGAAATGTCATTTTTAGATGAAATGAACAAGTTCAGGAGGAACGAGGTGGCAATTCAATTAACTCGACGGATATGAGAAAGTGATGGGATTTCGAGGGAAAGTGAGTTTTCCCTTCCGTAAAAGTGGGCATGAATTATTTCACTCCCGAATGCCTCCACAAATGAAAACTGCTTCTCAATTCCAACATTTCTAACCTTTGCCACCCCGTTGGCCACACGTTGAATATAGTAATAAGCACTACAGAATTCTAGTCAGGTTTTGGACCCTACAACGTAGAATTTTCGTCGCAATCTAGAAGTCATTTCTTTCCCCTTGCCCTTATTTCAGCTATTCGATTAGCCACGAAGGGATGATACAATTTCGCTCGCACAACCAGGAAGACGAGGAGACCCTTATGAATATGACATTACCCTGATCCCGAATTATCTTGAAACGAGCTCTTCTTTAGGATATCTTTGTATCAGATATTACTCATGGATCAAGTGTCTAGAATGTAGACAAAAAGGAAAGCGATCGCCTTTATCATTCATCTGTCTGAAGTCTGACAATTGGAAAAGAAAATTATCTTAACCTGGTACAGCAGCCTATAAATAAACCTTTCTGCGTCGCAAACAAAACTCCCGTGAATTATTTTAGTTGTTTGTAGGAAACCACATGAAACATTTTCCTGCGGTTTGTAATTCATCATAATACAAATTCCACAACAGAACATACCCAGGCTACTTCCTCACGGTAAGGCAGTCCGAGAAGGTCACACATCCAGGCGTACTGAGTGGAAAATCCTCCACAAGGTCCTGCTGTTCCACCCGTAGGTGTGCCGGTGCCCCCTCCCCCAGAATATGAGGCAAGCATCAAAGAGGAGGAGGAAGATGTTGTTGATAATGAAGACGAAGGGGGCAGTGCTTCTTCTAATGACGATGTACTCTTAGATTTTGGGTATGGCAGAGGTGTCGAGGCAGCACTATTTATGCCGTCTAATCGAACATCAAGTCCTGCTAAGCGCGATGCAGGTACTACTTCGATTCGTCGAACAATATTTCTAAATCGAATCAAACACATTAGCGTTTGGTGTGAAATGCGAACAAACCATTCCACACTTACTGTAAAGGAACAGCAGGAAAAGTTGAGGCAAGAGCGGTGAGAAGGGTAGCGATCATTGTGTCTACTAGTTCGGTACGCTCTTCCACAAGAAAACTGTAAGTCTTATCATTGGCAACGATCACAAGCTGAAATCATAGTACATCCAGCAAAGACATCATTTTTGTGCACCAATACACACCACATAAACATATATAAGCACCAACATCAACAAACCATTACCTGATTCGGTCTTTTGCTTTCGATCGCCTGAATTTCCAAATAGTGGAAGTGGAAATCAATCTGGGAATTGAAAGAGTATACTTTATATAGGCACTTGCATTGTACACATTTTACGAAAGCCGTTGACATTGCTAGGATTTATCTACCAGGTTTGAAATTATAGAATGAACAGACATGACTGCATCTCAAAAAATCTTTTAGGAAAATAACTGCTAGAACATAGTAAGCAGTCTGAAAATCTAAATAGACAACTTACCCTTGGTGGAACTTTGAGGCAAAAAAACCTGCATGGACACAAAACCTGTAAAAGGAAAAGTTAGACAAATAATTGAGACCGCCTTTAATTACTCTAAATCTACCTCAACCTAACACTGCAGCGTCTAACACATCACCTGAACTGAAAACCATTTCGGCTAACTTTTAATTTAAAGTATATGTTTAATAACCGAAACAATAATTCATATCAGCGATCAGACCACTTCAGCCCACGCATTTTGCATTTCGTATCTTTCACTCACAGTTTATATTATTCTGTTAACACAAAGTTTTACTTTCATTTTACAACGGTTAGTGCAGTCTCCAATTACATCGAATTTCATAATTTCATCTACTGCTTTTCCCACATACCGAGCCGAAAGATCTTATCTAAAGCAGCGAGAAGAAACCTTTTCATAAATCAACATGACAATTTGTCTTTGGCTTGGCATATGAGATATGAATAAGTCACCACAAACAAGCAAGAAAGAAAAATGGAAGAATCAAATCTGTATTTATGTTAGGTGTGGTTGTATTTTGTACCCGAACAAGCTGCACAAATCTCTTCTTACGCAAGCATACTGTGCAGGAGTTCACACCAGACCTTCCACATACACTATCAAAAAACCAGATACAGATAGTACAACACAGCAGCAAGCGTCCTCCATACAAAATTAGCACACGCAATGTATACATTTTATGCTCTCTCATGTACACGGACATGGAATCTCCAAAATAAATGAGCTGGTATTAATCAATCAATGAATGGAAAGGGAAAGGCAGCCTGGGACCTCCGTAGGATCAGCTCGGATCATTAATTTCGTTGCTTTCCTTGCACCATGATAACAAATCCAAGAAACTAAATCTAATAATTAAAATTATAGTACTACTTGGAAATGCTAAGAACAAGGTTATTGTAAATAAAAATCCGAATTTGTGCGAGCAATGTATCAGCGAACCGAATCGCAGAACAACATAATCTATGTTACAATATCACAAACACAGAGATAGATCCGGAAAGTGAGATAAGATCTGCGATACAGGATAGAACCAAGTTGAAGCGTTGTAAGTTATAACTAGTTATATTTTAACTAAGATTTCGTAAGCCCCTGCAATTGTAATAGACTAGACATAGAGAAAGATAGTAGACAGACTTCCATGTGTTATTTGCAAACTCTGATTTCACATTTAAGTGATCACTATATAATAACTCAATGACCAATGAATTCAAGAAGATACTTTTACACAATTTTCCTAAGAATTTGCTGTTTTCTGACAGCGAGCTGATGTGAGTTTTAAAGTACTAGATACAAGTGACATCATGGCAATTGAGTGAGTACTGAAATAAATGTGAATGATTATGTTATGGTTTAAAGCTCTAATCAAACAGAAATAATAGTTGTTCATCTTTGTTAGCTCCGCAGGTGACAACAAAATGTATAACTTGACATTCCATAGTGTATTAATATTACTAGTCTTATTGATCATCACAAAAATTTAACGTACTAGAATTCTGTTTTCAGTTTTGTCTGCTTTAGCTTCGAGCTTTACTGGAGTCTTGAGCAGGATCCGCACGTGCTTCCCCAATAAAGTCTTAATTCCCTCTGTAAAACAATAAACACACATGTACATCTTCCAATAAGAGCTCAATTAAAAGTCTTATGTCAACTACTATTCACCACACTAACTTTTTGCCAGCTGTTTTTTTTCACGCATCGACACTAAAACAAATGCGTGTCTTGAAAGATGGAACATTGCCATATTTAATTCTCCTTTACGGAACCACTCAAAGTGACATTTGCACACACGACATACGCATTAATAAATTAACATTTGTTTGCCTGGAGTTTTTTGTCTTTGCATACCACGAGCTAAAATTGTATGAATCAGATTATGAGACTCTGCATTACAATAGCTGGATGAAGCAAAAGCTTATCTGAATTTGACTCCTTATTATTTTTACCTCTGAATAATTTAATTATATCTAATCTGATGTCTAAATTCACTACTCATTTTCAAGCTTCAAGAGGGAAGAGTGGGCGTGAAAAGGCAAAAACCAGCCAGTTAAATATTACTTCTTAGTGCACGAATATTACTTGCTCTGCGACGGTAAATAAGTAAACTTTGCAAT
>JAQGBV010001751.1:0-14135 GCA_034698685.1 Isotomurus pseudopalustris
CTATAGACGCCAATGCATACGAAATCCACACCACCAATATTACTATTACCCACACACACGAATGTAATTCAAGAACTACTAGACTACTACCACCTCAACAATCATACTAACTCACTCCAACAACTCCAAAGCGTTTTGAATGGTTGAGTTATCCCATAAAAAATTGTTCCTTTACGTCTATCACACAAAATTGCAAGTTTCGTACTCATCCGTCTCATAAAAACACTTGGATTATGTTTTTATCCCCATTTTCATCTCTCAATCATCCGTTTAATGTCCCACACAAGGCATTAATCCCTACATGAATCCCACAAAAAGTCCCTTCTAACCCGAGTCCTCATCCTTCACTCCATCCAAGTCCAAGTGTCTCCTTTCAAGGGAAACACACGCACAGCCCAGCCTTAAGCAAAGGAATGTCCACCTTCTAACTTCTAACTTAGAAGTTCTAAGTAACTCACTGCCTAAGTGATAAAATGCCCCTTTCCTTGCCCAGCACTACTACAACATCCACTTCCGATTCTGATTACATTACAATACCACCACCAACCTACCCTATCTAACCCTTTCATATATACACTCACTCATAATATTCTTTCATGATAAAAAGATGAGTCAGTGCCGTACACCTCCTGGGGTGAACTGAAACTTCCTTCCTTCCCTTTCCACAGTCCCTGCGAGACCCCAACTGACCTAGGGTCACTTCGAAACCCCCAAAATCTCACCCCCCAAGGGGAACCTTTGACCCCCAGTTCTACGTGCCTTGGAGAGGATTCAACGAACGGAGTGAAGAGACTCGCGGCGCAGTTCGAACGAATCTCACCCCAGTGAAGGAGTGAGAGCAGAGTCAAGTTCAGCAACAAAAAGTGGACAGATTGTAAGTGCGAGTTGAGTGCACTTTCTCCAGATGAGAACATTCTTATTCTAATCTCCAGTCATCATCAGTCCCACTCCTTAATCTCTCCCTCTTTCGAACCCCATAAACATTTTAACTCAGTTAAGTGTTCCATTAATTTAAAATACATTCCTGAAGCCGGCCGGTGCGGTCTCTGCTGCAGCAACCTCAGCAAAAGCCAAAAAATCGAAAGGTAATAAAATGGGAGAGAGAGAGAGAGCATTTCCTTCTCTCACCGTATTCTTCACCTTATGTCAAACAACAAAATATATTCTCAGGTGCAAAAGAATTCCATTTCTTGGCTGGAAAATTTTTTCCCTAAGTCCCTTTAGTCTTAACGGACAAATGTGTTTGTCCAAGGATTAGTTTAGATACTACTAACTTCTGTTTTTTGTACAAGGGCAAAATATATCCCCCGAAAAACATTTTATTTGCAAGGATGCAATAATAGCGCCAGTAGTATGGGAACAATAAGTTATTTTTGCAAGGAGATTAATTGTTTCTATTTGCAATATTAATATTGGCTTTGAGTGAGCCTTAGGAAATAAAAATATCACGCCCAAACTCCAAAAATATTTTTCATCAACATTTTTCAAACATGCTATCTGGTTTAATCCATTGAATGCAAAAAGTTGTTAGCAATGTTTTATGTAAATATGTTTGTTATAAATGAATTCATAAGTGAAGTAGCTAATTCACACCTGGGGTTAATGGTTCAAGGAAGGAATTCGCACATTGTTACGCATCAGCACATTTTCTTCTCTGTTATTATCATTCTTTCAGTCCATCAACATCTCGTATACATATTTTGCATCTAAACTTCATTTGTGTCGGTGTATGGGTGTTTATTATCTTATCAGGAAAACATTTTTTTAAATCACTCCAATCAAATGGAAAGTGGATTAAGTAGGTGGACAATGGTGAATCCGTGTCAAACTTCAACCTAAACCGAAAGGAAAAAGGATAGCATTTGAAGCAAGTACAGAAAAAGAGTGTATTTTTGCATTCTTAAAATCCATTCATTTCATACATTTGCATTCACATTCGCATTCACACATGAGAATCACATAGTATATCGCATCTCTTAACGGTGATCCATATGTGTCCATCATTCACACACGTAGTTTTTCTCAATTCTCACGTAGCAGATTTACACTATAGACACAATCATCAAATTAATATTACGCAATGCTTCGTGAAGTGATCTCCGGCTCAACTCGTTTCACAGAATCAAAGTTGTATCTCATTTAAAATTATCTTTTATATCATCTTTCTCCGTATTAGCTGCCGTCAGTAAGATTATTATACTACTAATAAAATTGTTCAACTGTCATCGTTCTTTCAATTGACGAATATTTTAAGGCGTATAAAACATTTCAGAGAAATTAAACGCTATAAACCATAATGAATTACTGTTCTTGTAGTAAGTGCTAATTTAACATCAATATAATTTAGTACAATACCAAACACACCTGCATTAATTGATATACCACTGACTGCCATGAAACATACCATCAAAATTTTAAGGTATTTTAAAACAAACGATATAAGATCTCTGTGTTAATACTTTTAATATTCGTTTGTTATGTCATAAACGTGAGTATTTCAGATTTTTCCGGCATCTAAAACAAATTTTAACATACAATACAAAACCCACACAATCCGAAACGAATAATGAAGTGTTTGAAATCTAACGTAGAAGTTAGTAGTGAAATCAGTGCAAACACAAATGGTTCATTGTCCTCATTAAGCTATACAAATGTGCTCAGCTCTTTTTAAAAGTGTTTAAACATCCACTAGAATAATATAATCTACATTTCGTACTTTACAGCTATCCTCCAACAAAATAATATTCACAGAACTTTTCGCTTTATTACTGGGCAATATCCATACATTCGTTATTATTCGTAAGTTTCTGCTAATTTGGCTATTAAGAAGTAAGCGATTAATTCTGCCATTGAGGATATTGACTTTTCTATGGAACTTAAACTTTTCTATTGATTCATAAACGAAGGAAAGGTGCGGGTACATTCATTTAACTCTCATAACCCTTGTGTACTTTACATGCTGCGAGTTAATGTTCACACAAGCAAGCAGTTCAGTCATCAGTTACTCATTGTACGTTTGAGACACTTATCTTGTGCCCTAATGACCAGTGAATCATGATGCTCAATTCTCATTTTATCTGACTGCACAAACAGTCTGAGTTTCCACATGTTTGCTATTTAAACACAGACAGCTAAATGTCACCAAACTTTATATATATCAACTTAAAAGTAGCGGTTACCAAACCTTCAGTTAAGGTAAACTAAAAGACTCCCATAATATTCTTCACACTATCCTTGCTCTGTGACTAATGAGTTAGTTCACCCGTCTTTTACACACGGCTAGGTGATAGAAGTGTGATCGTTTGCACAAAACCAAGCTAAGCATGAAATGACTATTAAGTAATATATCTGCATCGGTCACAACTTACACAATCTTGCACACTATCTCATGTACTTATACTTTTACAAGAGGCAAGAAGACTGACCACAGAAGCCTTATAAGCCTCAGACACACACACTCAACTGAAACTTGTAGTGCGAAACAACCACAGCGTTTTGCACTTGAAATCGCTTTAGAGGAAAGTCTTCTCCTTAAAGAAAAGGTTATCTGGACATGTGGAGCAGTTGGTAGTTCATTCATTCCGAAACTTTTATTCATTTTATAATATTACAGTTTCCACTAAAACCCATCTTCGCACGGATCAGTGGCATGTCACTTCCAGCAGCTCCCCCGAAGATCTCATTAATAAATATTGAATTCACAGCAGATTTTCAGCTTGTCACAACATCTCTGTCTATCCCATTGACAAGTAGTGAGAGATCCAGAACCCTCTGCTTGCACAGACAGCCCACAAGTCATTTAACATAAATCCATCAATTCCAAACTGACTATACGGCTGAATAACAGTTCCTAGTCTCACAAGTCTAAAAGTAGAACTAAGCTGATGATTTTAATCAATGTAACGTACACTCGCGTAAAATGTGACATTTAAATGGACTTGAATAATGTAAAAATTCTATCTCATGCACTCTACCCGCAATTGGCTCATTGGCTGCAGATCTGCGATTATTAAGTACAAGTGAGATATACCTTTTTTAATCTAACATGCAAACAAGCGGATAATCGCAAGGATACTTTTTATATTAAAAATACTCTTCGCGAAAGTATAAAACTACAAAGTACAGTGTGACAGTGTGTGTATCATATTCATGGGAAAGTTTGTGGAGGAAACCTGTTGCCTGTTGGTTCAATCTAACAATCGTGTGACTGTATAGTGCATTGCACAAATATCATTATAGGTGAGTAGGAGCTTGCATTACCAACCTTAATAGTTTTGAATCCCCTGTGAAACTTAAAAAGTTGCACATGGCACTCATAATGATGGGGATTAAGCGAAGGCCGGTATTTGTACTTTCCATTACGTAACGAGTTCACGTAAATTGCTCGTAGAATGTCATTTAGGGAAGCATGGTTAGTGAATCAATTTAGTGGAGCGTGGTCTCTTGCTCAAAATATTCAATGCACACCAATCGTAATAGTATAATCGCATAATGGGCTAGTGGTAATTCCAGTAGAGTCGCCCTTGTAGTAATTGATGTGCAGTTGTTCCAACTTCTATTCAAATCACGTTTAGTTCTGACGAGTGTATCAATCATCTTCTCGTCGTGCTTTCTTCTTCAAGCTTTAAATAATTCATCCATTCTGTCTCTCTAGTCTCTAACCGTAGTGTGTGCCATATTGTGTTCTTCCATAGATCCTCCTTCATCCACTGAATTCAGCCTACAGTGCAATAATGAGACCATCTGGTAATCGCACTTGACTTCTTACGATAAGCTTTTTCTGAGTAAGCAAGTGGAAAGGAAGAGGAGAGACAAGACAAGAACTATTAAAGGATGAAGATGAGGTCTCCGAATAACTGGAAACTCAGTCGTCCCAACCCTAAGAGAACCTAATCGCTTTTTCAGTCCACCAAGCATCCTTCGGAAAAACAACTCATTAGAGGAACTTCTTCGAAGGATCCTCCATTTTCATCCTGCCTGCCTGTATCATTTGCCAAGGTCCGTCTTAAATATTTTGACATAAGCTAAGAATTACACTTTCTACAGCATTAGTTCAAGAAATGTATTCCAAGCTAGCACACTCTTATCTCAAATGGAATCAGAAGCAAATCCATTTCTAAGAATTACTTTAGAATTGTTTTGATAAAACAACTTCCTGTTTGTATCTTTTCAGAGGGCTCGAGTTTCAATGGAATCACGGACGATCGATCATCTAATATCAGAATAGCAGAAGACTTGTGCAGTTTGTGTGCAATATTCAACTAAATATCAATTTAATACCGAAAATAGACTTATTGATTTCCATGAGCATTTTTTGATCTCTAACAAAATTAGAAGGGAAAACTGTGTCAATAGGATTACCAGTACTCGTGTGTGTGTTAGAAGTAGTTGTAGCGAGAAGTAATCGCAGTCCATGGTGGAAGGTTAAACCTATTTTTAGGAGGATCTCGAACACTCACGTTGTTTTCACATTGGCAGCTTGCTCTTTAGGATTTGAAAGCGTGGCCTAGTTTTTTATAGCTGAGAGTTTATTAATATAATGGGTCTTATACCTCACGCCAATTAACAATAGCAAAGCAATTCCATTCGAGTATAATACTGTGTTAAATGTGTAGTAAGAAGTATTCACAATTAGTCTAAGGGATGGTAGTAAGGTGCTGTAGATTACTGCGACGCATAGAAAACTTAGATTGTCACTTCTTCTTCGATGTCTGCGATGGACTGGAAGACCATAGTGGGGTTCACAGTGATCTTTCACGGAATCGTGTACGCCTGGAAGAGGGAATGGGTCCTCCACTTGGACACCAAAAAATGCAACAGCTTCATCAACAGCATAGGACAGCAAAGGATACGCAAGTACTTCAGACCTTGGTTTAGACTCGGGTCTTATGTCACCATCACCCTTGGATTTCCATTCACCGTGTTTCTCTTCTTGAGGACGCTTTTCCATGCAATCGTTCCGTCACTCGTAAGTCTCACACATCCCAACAATGTTGACTCAGCACAACGAAACTGTTGAATATGAATTAACTGGAAAATGAATTCCCACAGGGCATAGTTTACACTGCAGTAACAAGTTCGCCGTTGATTCAGCCGGAAGATCAAAGTTTGGAACTCCATCATGAACTGCCTCCTTTTCCAGACGTCGACTTGTCCTCAGGAGGAGGAAGCGACGGTTCGTCTGCCGGAACTGATTCAGATTCTTCCACTTACTTGGCCATTCAGCCGATACTGCCGGGATGGAACCTCCCGCTGTCTCAACTACCTTACTATCTGCTAGCGATTCTTATATCCGTCGTCATCCATGAATTGGGCCATGCCATGGCTTCTGCCTCTCACAAAATCCCCATCCAGTCGGTGGGGGTTACTCTCTTCGGACCTCTCATTCCTGCTGCTCATGTGGAACTCAATTCAGTTCAGCTGAGGGAGTCTCCGATCAAGAAACAGCTGGACATCCTAACTGCTGGAGTTTGGATGAACATTTATCTCGCCCTCATTGCTTACTTCGTCGTACCTAAAGCTCTGCCTGCTATGCTATGGCCTACACATTCCATGGGCAACGGTTTAACTGTTACTGCCGTATGGCCCCATTCCGGCGTCGGTGGTAAGAAACCGATAAACGCAAACTACATATTTTTTTCATGCAATTAAGGTTTATATACCTACAACTTCTTCTCTCAGGTCCGAGTGGACTTATGCAAGGAGATGTGATAACAGGAATAGAAAACTGTCCAGTCAAAGACTTAGATTCGTGGTACACTTGCCTTGAACACATCTGGGGCTCTGAACCCATAGGATATTGTGTTAGTAACGATACCATTGTCAGATTCGCCAACAATTCCGAAGGTCTGTCCCTAAAACTCTTCTTCTGTGATTGTCTCTAATCTGTGGAAACTAACTCGATCTGAATGAAATGATGTTTTCCCTCAGGATGCTGTGTGGACAATGGAGACACTTCCATGACCCATTTATGCTTTCAACAATTAGACGTTCCTCACTATTCCCTCGAGGGCTTCGGATCCCCAAACACTCCCCATCCGAATCCCAACGTGAGCTCCGACATCTCCGTCAGTGCCTCTCCAAGTGAAGAAAAGCTGGTTCAGAATATCACAACATATTGTCTTCCTGCTCAGCCCCTCGTGGCTCAAGCGTCCTTCACTCTCAGTGACGACGGAAAGCGGGCTGTCCTGAACGAAGGTGGGAGATGTCACGCACCGAGCTACAAGTGTTCTTCACCTTCCGATCGAACGTTAAGCAGTACAACCAAACAGGGCGACATGCTCGACGACGGATTCGAGAAAGACGGGATAAACTCATCGAATAACTGTTTTCTCCCAAGACTCGTCCGTAACCTCCCGAGATTCAGAATAGTTCAGATCTACCGAAGACAACATGAACCCCTCGAACCCGTCTTATTCGTTGGAAACGTGATGGATTTGTACGGCGGACTGAGAACCACTGACTTCGTTCCTCGCAGTTGGCCTCTCTCCCGTCTCTTCGGATTCGGCATGTTCTCCAAGCTTCCAGAGAAGTTGGAAACAGTTTTGCTCCTGACTGCAGGACTCTCAGCGGGACTCGCTGTTGTGAACATGTTGCCTATCTACGGTCTCGACGGATATCACATAGTAGACGCCCTCCTTCGAGCTGCAGTGGCTAAGAAAGTAGGTTGGGAAGGACGTAAGATCTCCAGTGTGGTGCAGTACATCTCGGTGGCTGCCCTCTTCGTAGCTCTCCTAACAATCTTCTGCTCTTTGGCACAAGCAACTCTTTAGCTAATAGTGCAATCAGGTTAATTGCGTGTGATATGAAAACAACGGTCAGTGTGTGGTCTCTGGACTGGAAAACCATCCAAAATCCAACGAGTCTCAAGCAGAACTTAAAAACTACTGGTGTGAACCCTTTTGCATGAGATCCACCCAACCACAGACACTTTTGTGTGTCTCTCACGGAGGACACACTCTTTGAGTGTCACTGACTGATTTCATATATAAGTGTGACTAGACTTCATGTGAGTCATCATCTCATGTAAAATTCAAAGATAAGTCATTACTCTAATGTACAACTTATTTAAGTATTCCTAGAAGTTAAGAACACAACACATAAAATATACACAACGTAAACGGAAGTTTCCACTAAACCTTCCTTCCCCTCCTCCTCGATCATCGTTTTCTTTAATCTCTTGCAATTGTTATCAAACACATACACGACTTCCCCTAAAATCAAAGCTTTTTACTCATGTTCTAACAATGTAAGACACAAGAAGAAAGGTGCATGCTTATATGACAGAGTCTAATATATATTCTTGTACACAATCTTTATAATTATTTGATAAATACTGACATAAGATGATATCAAGATGTTCATATTATATACACACACGATGGGTCTTCAAATACATTCTCCTATTTAAGGAATCCTATGAAATATTTTCATACAAGGTGGAACGGATGAAGAAGACAGATGAGGATTGTCGGATTGTGTAGGGAACAATCAAGTCAGGAGTGTGATTTTTGATTGATTTGTGGATTGACTGAACTTGTCATCGTCATTTCTTCAACGTTATACTTTATTAGCTGTGACTAAATCAAGCTGAATTTAACTGTTGTTTTAAGATACTGCTGTGAACTGCTGTGAAGTCAAGTGCAAAGTGCAATGAATAAGGATTTCAGTTTTTGAGTTAAACGACCAAGGCTTTTGTAACAAGCGTGGATTGTGAATCTTATGAAATAACTATTTTCTAATGAATGCTGAGTTGTATCATATTAAACTTAACTTATGATTAGTCAGGGAAGTGTGTAATCATTGTTCTCAACAGATCATGCTCAACATGGTTTATATATTATTTATGTAAGAATTGTAAAAACCCTTAGTTATCTTCTTTAATAATAACTATTACCGTTAATTTATTGTTTTAAGGTGCGACCAATACTATGCATGCAAAGAACTTGAATAATCTTATCTCGTTGTTTCCAAAGACAGACAATGTTTGTTATTCGTACTGTTGTGAATTACGTTTTGTGGACAATATCACACAAAAATTACCAAATAAATATGGTGCTTATACTTTGATGTCAACGTCAACTGGGCTATCGGTTCTCCAGCCTCGGTATTTATTATGAAGCACAATTTTTCTACTTGTTCAAGACTTCAACGAGCATTTAAGTTAATTAACGAGAAGTGTTTTTATTGCATAAACAAGCGATCAGCAAAGACATTTTCACAAAAGAACTCCAACGCGGTATTCAGAGAACTTAATTAGAATGAGGTACAGTATTATTATATTATCAGTATAAAATATCGTTAGCTTGTTAGCATCATCATTAAGATTTCCTCCCACTCAAGATTAATCATCGAACTTATGAAGGATTAAACAGAGAAACGATCTCAACTCTCAACCATTCCACCAAATAAAATTAAGTTATCCTCTCATTCTTCCTAGTTCTCTTGTTTCTGCTGCGCTACTATCATTTTCTGGAGATCCTTTTCCATAGAGCTAATCGTTTCCCTTGCAGTGCCCATTTCTGCCTTCGACTCCGCTATAATTTCCGAGTTTCGTTTCCTACAAAGCAGAAATCAAACCATAAGCTTATAAACTCAAACTAGTAGCTTCCAAACTACTAATAAACCTCTAACTTTCAAAACACTTACAGTTCTTTCTGAATATACTCAATACGCGAATTAACGGTAGTTCTCGCCTCCTCCAACGTCTGCGGCACAAGGACGTCACCCACCATTTTGAACACCCGTGAATCGTCCTTCGCCAGTTCCAACTCTTCCTTCACCATCGTATTTTCATTCAACTGCGTGTCCAGTCCTCCATGCGACCTCACCATCTTATCATATTCTGTGCCACACCCACAAAATCAATTTTATGAAATATCACAGACACTGAAAATCAAATAAAAACTGAATTCGATTCTTACTTTTCTGAAGCTTCGAGTACTTGTCCACTTCAATCTGGAACTTCGCCTGGAGCATCTCAAACTCCCGTTTGTTGTTATCGTCAGCCATTTTTATTTTCTACCGTTCTAAACGCTGACCGTTTCAAAAAGATAACACCTGCAAATAAAATTGCCTACTTGTGTGTGTGGTGCTGAAATTCAAACCAATTGGAGTTTACCGCCCACTGCTACTTCACTCAATGACTCAAAACTTAACTATCTGCGCCAATGTTCCCAAGGAATTCCAGTAATCTCAGGCTACAAGTGTTTCCAAAATGATTTCGAAAATACTCCACCCTCAGCACACACTTCCACATTAATTTTGTAGCACTCTCCAAAATAATTTTCTGTATCGTAATTTTCTGTATAGTTTTATAGAAGCATCAACACTCACCTGGGACGATGGCAGATGTTCGAGGAGGAGACGCAAGTCGTCGGAAGGGAAGCGGAAGAGGTCACTCGATGTTGCCTTCCGCCCCTCCCTCGGGGGGAAAGAAGCTTCCAAAACGCACAGCAGCCGAGAAGAAACAACGGATGAGTGGGAAGCACACCAACAAGCCGTACATGTCTTCCTCAATGGGCGACATGGTTCGTCTCATGCAGCGAATGGCCTGCACCGAAAACACTCTGGGAATGACGGAACCACCTCCTCCAGAGTTCTACGACTACTGGACGAAATTCGCCACTTCCAAATCTGAAGAACATCTCCCCACAGAATTCGTAGACAAAAGGAAAGTCTCGCACGCTCGGATAAAAATGAACACCTCCAGTTTCGACTTCACAGGGAAGCACACAATCAACGCGGACGAGTTGCATGAAATGGCCCTAGCTGAGTTAGGAAAGAAGGGAGGACGCGGTGGGGCAGCTTTGGTAGCCACAGCTTCTGACCTGTGGAAAGGCGTGAGGATCTCAATGTCCACGGAGAGCTTCATTTCGTCTTCCACGAAGGTTTCCGAGTCTCACGAAGTCACGTCCCTTTACCACGGGTGGAGTGACTCCGATGATGACGACGTGAGTGAGTCCGACATGGACATGGACCCTGTGCAAGCCTCAGTCACGAGTACGTTCCAAAACATGTTTGCCCATCAGTCCAGTCATCACGGAGGAGGAGAGAAAGGGATGGGGATGGGAGACAAGGCCGGGTCCTCCAAACACGGAAACATCACCAGCCAAGGAAGCGACACGGACGAAAAGGTGAAAGGGACTGGGTCACTCCTCCAGATGATCCTTGAGGACCAACGAGTAGCGATGGAACAATCGCTGAAGAGCACAAAGGCTGAGCACGAGATCGTCGACCACTTCATGGACGACTTGGATGACTCATTCCTTGTGGACGCAGTCAGCTACGGAAATCTTCCTGACTCCGCCTTCACTCCGGAATTCGATTACTTCAACGAAGACCCGCAGTTCAGACAGCGCGAGAAGGCGAAGGAGCGAAAGCAAGCCGCGGATGCAGCTGCCCTCCAGGTATGTCTTTATTAAGTGTCTTATGTAATTGTGGGGGTTACGTGCGACTCTCCTGAAACCTTTATCGTTATTTCAGCCCAAAGGGAAGGGTAAGTCGAAGACAGCAGCAGCTGAGGTTGCAGCAGACGTGGGTGGCGAAGACTCGGATGAGGAAGAAACGGACCAGGAGGAGCGAGTGGTGTCGACGAAGCAGGTGAAGGACGACGTCTGCACGAAGATTGACTACTCCACGTGTGTTCAGGAGCAGAGACGGAAGATTGAGGACAGAATTAGGGCTGCTGCGAGGAGGCGGAGTCCCATGGGGTCTTACAGAGTCCCCAAAGGGGGCAAACCACTCACCCATGGTGAGTGATGCGATTCTACCTGCAATTCGCACGTAATGATATCTCAGACGTCTGGTGAATGAATTTGTTACAGTTGGACAGACACCTGGCCCAGCAGCTTACTACCCGGACCTGAATGCTGTGAAGCCTGGACCCAAGGGAGTTAACCTTGTGAAGCGATGGCAGAAAAGTCTCGGTAAGATCCCCGCATATTGATTGGAGTTGGATAATAGTTGCATCTGGAAGTCTTTCGTTCACAGCTGATACGCCTGGTCCTGGACCTGCCGCTTATCTTCTCGACTGCCCTAAGTGCACGGGTGAATATTGTCCGAACCACTTCAATGAAAGGTAGTCGCTGAAAACTGAAAACTATCATTAATTTGTATGCTCAAATACAATGAGCAGTGGAAAATAAAGTTAAATTTGGGAACATTAGATTTCTCACGGATGAATCGGTTGGGCCTGGGCCTGCCGCCTATGACACCTCAGAATACAACGGAACTGCTAAAGACAAACCACACGCTCTGATACTTTCTCGGTACGGATAACATACTCATGACTCACTAATTTTATACCTGTAATTTCTTTACTTATTAGACATCCTTGGAGAAAGAGTCAGGGGAGTTCTGTATTTCCAAATGTCTTCGGAATCTCTCGATTCGGAAGACACAATCCTCCGAAAGCGATTCTACTCTCGAAGCCACTCATTAAAGAGAAGGTGGAATTGGGTCCTGGAGCTTACGACCCCACAGCAATGAAAGACACGAGAGTAGGAATCCTCATGAAGTCGCGAATACCCGAGATAACCTCAGGCGTAGACCCAGGATACTTGGACCTTCCAACTTTCATGGGAACCGGGCCAGGAGTTCCTTTAGGAATCCGAAAGTTCCAGACTTTGAATTCTGACAGTCCTGGACCTATCTACGGGTAAAGACCTTCGCAATACCTTTTCAGATGCGCATTCCTGTCCAATTAGGTCCTGCTATCTGCTACTGCTAAGTCTGTTTTCTGCTCCCTTCAGCATTAAGTCCGAACCACTTGGAGGTCTCTCGATGACCTTTAAACCCTTCCCAACGCCCGGCAAAGAAGCAGATCCGTGTCCACTCGAATACGGAACGAAACCTGGAGAAATGTCCTTAAAGAACGAGTTCAGACGAGCTCCGAATCCTGTGATGATCGGAAGTCACAACTTAGACTACGGAATCGGCAAGACTCCCGGACCAAATCAGTAAGCCGCAAGAAATCCTGCTTGCCTACCTTGTTAACCATACTCCTAATTGTTGTTACAAGCGTTCACACCTTTGTCATCAGATACAGCGTGAAGCACCCCAACCGGAAGATCGGAATAAAGATAAAAGGAAAGTACGGATCAAAGAGTGAGAGCTTGCCTGGACCTGCAGACTACGACGTTGGAAGGAGTCACTACGCCATTCCTCCCAGAACAATCTTCATGTCGAAACCCAAGGACAAAGAATGTACTAACCAATAGAAGAAGCATTTTAAACGTCCTAATTTCCTCCTGATCACTGCTAATCATATTTTGTCCTCCTTGCAGTGATGGAGAGGAGTCCAGGATTCAAGTACACACCAGTGAATCCCATGCATAAAACAAACAAAGGAGCACTCATCGCAGGAAAGTGGCCGTCAAGAGAAGACGACGAAAGCGGACCTCCATATTACAACTTGTTTGGAATGACTTCTCGAGGCAACTACTCCAAGATTCCAGTATCCTTGAAATCCAGGCATTCACCAAAAGTCTTCACTCACGTTTCTACAAATGCTACGATACCGAAGAAATGTGCAGGCTTAGTCAACGCTTAAAACAGAGCTGCAGGAGTGCAACAGAAAGAGAGACGAAAAATCCGTACTATGCTAATCTAAAACTATGTTTTGTGTAAACACGCAAAATGAAAATAAATTTCCAGTGCAACCAGATTCAGACATGATTTTGATTGTTTTGCATTTAATACACTTGAAATTTCGAAATAACATCTTTTCATTCCACTTGATTCAAATTCTGTCTATTTAAGTCTGTGTCTCCTCACAAACGCATCTGCAGCCTTTTGTTCACACTTATACACTTGGAGAATAGCCTCCGCAGTTCTGTACAATTCCTGTCCGTCTTCTTCAAACACCGTTTGTACCAGCGGAGCTTGATGTGGTTCGTATTCTCTAAATAAATCTTTCTGTGTCACCACTCCGTAATCTTGTTGCATCTCGTTAAGTGTCCTTAGCTGCACTCTGCTTGCTCTAACCGTGTGGTGCTTGGATGACAGCTTCACCTTCGGAGGCTCTGGATCTGGAAGTGATTCTCGCTGGTACGTCCTACTCGACTTCGCACTTGCAACTACTGATCTTTGGCTCGAAGACTTCACTCTGGAAAGCTTCGACTCTAACGAACTCT
>JAQGBV010001752.1:0-14135 GCA_034698685.1 Isotomurus pseudopalustris
ACCTATGGCTTTTTAAAACCCACATGAGGTGACCTTTCACCTCCAATAGCTAACTCCTTACCCGGACCCGTCCTTTCCTGACAATGACAGATGATGGACAACTTAACGGGACATACCTGCCAACATCAAATTTTTTCTCTGAGTCAGGCGTAGGCATTGCCAAGGATTTCGATCGCATTTGCAGTGGTTTAGTAGATCCAAGTCCAAATTTACTTGATGCTCTTGTACTCTGCCTTCTCAGCTTTTTAATCCAATCTCTTCGGAAGTCCTGAGCAATCAAAATTAAAATTAGGTTAGATATTTAAAAGCCTGCCTAGAGTACCCTAAATGGCATAAATACCCTGAATGCAAAGTTTTCCAGTTCTTGGAGTTTCTTCCTTTCTTCTTCAATTTGTGAGGGAGAGATTCCAGATTTCTTCATCTCATCTATGGTGGTGACTCTTTCTTGCATTTCTTTTTCTAGTAAGCTACGTTTCTGACGGGGTCCCAGAGTTGGATCTGTTAAAAAGCTTGGCAAATTCTCGCCAACAGTAGACTTCTGTCGGCGCAGAACTACAGACTCCTGAATATTCACACCGCTGGTAAATATTTCATAAATAATTTATCCATATGTATTATGCCAGTTCATGTACCTGAGAAATCGATCGTCCAGGTGTAGTAGCACCACCAGAGTAGTCCGTAACATCGTCATTGTTGAAAATATTATCGCGGTCGGAAACTTCTTCATCGTCGTCCTCTTCAAATGCCGCTAAAGTTGTAAGGGTGTGTCCAAGAGCTGACAGCTGCTTACCCACATTAACATCTACATGCATGTCGACTCCTTCCATTTGCCATTTTACATTTAGAAACCACTTAGCGTTGTCTACAAAGTTCAATTCAGAGGTAATCAAAATCATCCTTAGACACAGAAATTATTCCATCACGCGAATAAACTACCTGATTGCTGGTGTTGCGAAATTGTCTTCGAACACACTTCGTAAGTCCCTTCAGATACGACACAGAAGTTCATTACACTCGGATCATTCAAGTTCGGTTTCCAATCATCCATTGACACCATATCATCAGAAAATCTGAAGCATAAACCCGTAAACTTTCCTTTGCTGACTAGAGATCCGGAGCTACATGCAGATATACTGGTGCTTTCTAATGTTAGCACAACTGCTCCACGATTCTCTGACTCCCCTCTTCCACTCCATGCCTACGATGTAATAATCAATTCAGATATAGTTTGTGGGGTTTTTTCAAGTAGGCAGTGCAGAAACTAATTCTAGAATTCTTACATTTGGAGAAGGGTTTAATGGAATTGAAATCCCCATATCATTTACGGTCAGCTGTAAAAACAAAGTACTCGACTGCTCCTGAAGACTAGGAATATGAGGTCGATCAGGATGATGCTGTCAATTCAACGATATTTGAGTTAGAGAAGATATTCATACTAATTTTGCCTAAACGTGACTCATTCAACGAGTGATACATAAAACCAATTCACTTACCCACTGTGAAGGCATTGCAGCTAACACTTCGGTATTTAGGGAACTTCTTTGTTCATTCCAGTACTCATACGCATTTTTATAGTTCAACCATACCAGAATTGCTTTGTCTACAGCAACAGGTTGAACATATATCAAAGGTCGTGTTAAAGTGATCAGTACGACTTCCTTATCTGATACCATAGCACCACTTATTTCTTCTGATAATGCGTTTCTTAATGCTGCAACAATTTGAGAAACAAGTTAAATAATAGACCTTAAAAAGAATAATCCTAATGACGGACCTATTCGTGTTTTGAAGAATGCATATTGTTGATACTCAGAATCGGCTTCTTCGAAGACGACATTTCTAATAAGCTGACCCAAACTCAGATTGACATCAACTTGAGCTTTGATAAAGACTTTGTTATTGAATTGCGAATGACGGTGATGATGAGGTGCTGAGCTAGCAGTGCTTGACGATGGGACATTCGAATGGGGCTTCGCTTGAGACATTCCTTGTACTCTGTTTGACATCTGGAACTCCAGTAGGCCAGTTTCTAATCTTACAGCTGTGTTTGTGGGAGTTGTAGCGGTTATTTGGATCCCTTGAAGTCGGACAGAAAGGGAAAAAAGTAAACTTTTGATTGTTGCTGAGCCTTCATCTTCCCACAGTGGTACAGGCTTATCCCCTCCAGACATTTTCAGCACAACTTCATTTACTTCTTTCATAAAAACCTACGAACAAATGTTCACTTATAAAGTTATAGTCATACGAACTACAAGTAGAACAGAAATATTTGCTCACCTTCTGCACGAATACCAAGTGGTTCAATAAATCAGTTGTTAAACAATGTTCAAATGCTCCAATATCCGCAGATGCACTCAGATAGCTTCCATGACGAAGAACAACTCCATCAAGAATTTGAGCATCTGATGGTCCCTTTCCATCCTGGATGTACTCAGCCAAAACGTCTATATGTGGGAGCGATATACTTGCAGCAGACGGAAGATTTGCCTCCGATATCTAGTATCAAAATAAACACATGAGAAGATACACTGTATTTGTTCCTCGTTCATTTCCATCAGTATACTTACAGTAAGTTTCGTCGTGAAGCTAAGAGTGTGAGTTGGAAGCAGAATTTGAAACTTAGCCTTGCTGCCAGTAACTCCACAACTTTTAACCTTATCCATTTTGTACTGTGCTTGGAGAGACGGTAATAACGCTGCGGTAATACTTAAACTCTACATAAAACGAAAGAGGTTTAAGTCAACGTTGAAGTCTTAACAGTTTTGAGGTAAGTTTGAAAAATTACATCTACGGTCACTGAAAATTGCATTTGCAGCGGCTGGAAAAAAGTTGTATCAGATGCTTTTCTTGGTTTTTCTGGAACAGCTTCAGGTACGGGGTGCTGTTGATGAATGTGAGGCAAGTGTGCAGCGAAATCAACTTCATCAAATGTGGTTCCTCGAGATATTCGACTGGCTGTTCGATTTACTCTAAATTCCTACGGTTCACAGTACACACGGATTGTACATTTGAAACCAATATTAATTAACTAACAACCAGTACTAGTAATTATTTTTTATATCTACCTGAAGTGTGCTTGAAAGTTGTTTTGTACTTCTAGTCATCATTCCATGCAACACCACTGGGTGTTGAGGGATGTCAACATGCACAGGACCGATGGTTAAGAGACCAGAATTGCGATCTTTCGTTCTTCTGCTCATACTAGAATACAGAGCTCCAGATTTGGCGATAGACACTCTTACTACAGTTCTGCAATGATAATAGTTGCTTAGGTTAACCTTAAAGTTCACGAACATGCTAGAGCCGAAAATATATACTTACTGCTGATTAGGAGCAATGCCTTCTAGCAATACTATCATTGCTTGGCCAACATGCCCCGTTAAAGACATATCAACGGAAATGGGTCTCATCTTCCGATTATACGCGCTTGTGGCTTGCAAATTCATTATTTCAGCTTCAAGTTTTAGCCCACTTAAGGATGCTAACAAACGAGTTCGTTGTATTCTGGCCACGACAAATATTGAAAATCTAGGTGGCTCTACAGATGAATCCTTTTGCTTTTCCAGAGAACTGGTAGCGTAACCTACAAGGTGGGGTTCAGGTACTAGTCCTTTTTCAGCTTCATCGAGGTTATCTTTCCCGTCAAGCTTAGTTGAAGGACCTCGGACACCCCTCGTGTGATCCTGATCGGTGGAATCATGAATAACTTGCGGCCTGAATTTTGAATTGATGTTAAAACAAAACAACCAGACAAGAGCAGGTAAAATAAAATATAGCGTTATACCGACTGTTGAGTATGGTTTTAGTTTCCGGCCGAGTAGCATATAAATCAAGAAGATAGTAAATCGTTCTCCAACAATTTGGGTGTGATACCGCCGTAGATTCTGTCACAACAATCTGTGGTTCGACTGTAACAGTAACTGGTTCTGGAAATTCTGGTCCTCGTAAAGATGTTGGAGTCTGAGAAGCGCTGGAGGTTCGCATAGTTCCATCCATGTTAATTTTACTTCCTAAGTAAAAAATGTTCGTGTGACATCCGATTCTCTAGGAAGATGATATTCGAAAACAGAAAGATCCGTACCTCTCACAGCTCGAGCGCTTGTCTTGAAGCGCTGAGCAAAACTTTGAGTTCTAGTAGCAATCGCCGAAGCTTTAATTGAAGAACTTGTTGTTCCTGTGTTAGTCAAGTTATTAACTGTAGCAGTCGGATTTGGAGATACCGATAATTCCTTCTCTCCGATAGGGGTTGTTTTTAACTCCATTGATTTGGCTTTTGTTGACGTTCTAGTGCCGAGTTGCTCCGGGATGTCGGATCCCGATGAGCTACTGTTTTTATGCACAGCGCTTTCTGCGACATGCTCCGTAGGTCTTTGTTCTCTAAGCTCCATTTGAGTTTCTCTTACGTTCTGGTACATTGTTGTAATTTGGTGGAGCAGACGTAACAGGGGCATATTCACCTAAGACGTACGATATTTCTCAATGAATGCTCACAAGATGCATTATGATATGGTTCAACAAACCTGTTGAGAAATGTAGTCAACATTCAAACTGAAAATTACAGCACTCTTTGCTTGCTTTTTCCAGTAGTTTCGAGAAAGGTATATAACACTTTTTTTGTTCAGAATATCTCGTGTTAGGTCAGTTGATTTTTGGAAGTCTCCTTCAAGTCCAATTTTTTCACATAAAAATGCAGGAGTTTCGGGCGATATGTTCAACACGAAATCTAAGAAATTGAAAATCCCCATTCACAATTACTAGGTTCATTTAGATACGAATCAACAGAATAAAAAAATCGAATTACTTACTTGGCCCACGCCCTCCTTTAAAACTTCCTCGCCCAACCCCCTTCACTTCACTTTCAACAATATCTACTCTTAAAGTGTCGATCGATGCTTTGATGGACATATGTGAGCCTAGGTGATCCAAGGAGTACCCCATAATCTGATGGGGCATTAGTCCCATACTTGTTAATAAAGGTTGAAAAATAACATGGGCATCCAATAGCATGAGTGAAGGATGTTGAGGAAATTTAGAATGTGTTCCAAGTAACAGGCTTTCTTCATGACTTTGCTCTGACATCATAGCACTCAACCTTGGGGCTTGTTGCTAAATGTTGATTGCCACAGTTAAACAGTATACCATGCAACTGTTGATATCAGCTAGCTATGCACTCACATTATTGTAGTTTGTAGCAGCTTCATTGTTTGCATTCCAGTCATTGATTTGCTGGACAATATGAAACCTGTTTCTCCGTTTGGTTCCAGGTGTGCTCCGCTCAGAAACTGGATTTAGCTCGTTATCAGTCGATGTACCAGACCAATTTCCAGTTATGGAACTCTCCGATGAGCCGATTCTGGAATTATGAAATCGCGAAAAAGTTGTAAATGCAAAAGTTGTTGCTTTCAATTTTGTTTAAATACTTACTTTTTACTCTTTTGGTTGTTGGATGTAAACACATTGTCAAGATTAAAACTTTCAGTCAATGGGTACACATCGCTTGCTCGCGTTGAATTGAGAACGGGTTGACTTGGTAAAGTCTTCTATACAGGGGATAAAGGCTTTAGTGGTAGTCATTAAAAATCAAATCATAACAACATTCACATACATTATTTGCTCCTGAAACCTCACTACTTGTAGAGCTGTCACTACCTTTAGATCCTGTTATACAGACACAAATAACCACAAATACAAATGTCAAATAAAATGTCAAATGTAAAATAAAAAAATCGAGTGACTGCATATGGCGTACGTTTATTGAATCGCATTGACTGTAGCGACGCTGTTCCTCCTTCGGTGTCCAGTAATGTAGCCCGCTCGTCTGTTGTTTCCTCGGCTGACATTTCAGCGTCCGACCCTGGACTCTCCTTCGAAAGTTAATCTTGGTCAATACATTATTCCTACTATTCAGATTTATATGTAAACCATACCTCTTCACTTTGCGGCAATGTAAAGGTCACTGTGAAATTTTTCGATTTTCTTGACTTCAAATTATGTTCCAGTAACAACGGGGTATATAACACATTTTTCCACTGTCGACTGAGCACTATCACACCCTAAATTTAAAGATCAATCCTTAAATTCTCTAAAATTCTATCTGAGATTCATAAGTCATTTTGAGTCGCGATGCTACTATACGATTGATCAATTGATTGCTTATGATCAGCAATTCAATGCCTAGTGCCAAACTAAGATATGCAACTTCAAGTGTCCACCTCAATACAAGCTTACCTGACGAAGTGTCGAAAGCGGTGGAAGGCGCTGCTCGCTCACATTTGCTTCTATCTTATCGCTTGATGTTTGACGAATGTATCTTTGAAGCACTACACATAGCTGACACGATGGATCCTCTTGCAGCGTTTTAGCCAGTGGAGTGAGTTTATTATATTTACTCTGTGCCATCAAAGTTTATGAAGTGTTAAATATAGCATAACTATTTTAGCTGAAATACTTAGGCATAGCAGAATTTGATTACCCTCATAGGTTGGTGAATACTTTGGCAGTCCAAAGCTTCAGCCATCAATGATGCTAGTAACCCAGAGCTCCGTTTCGAGTAGCCCTTCAAGGCAGCAACAATTGAAATCGTGAGCTGATCAATAGGATTTAACCACGCGTTGATCGCAGTTGAAGCAGTGCTGACCAAGTTCCAATCAACTCTGTAGAAGTAATATCAAATAAATTTAAAAACTCATCATCAGAATTTTTCACAACATAAAATCAACTTCTAAAGTTTACCGAGTATAGTCGATTTTGCGCGTAATAGGAGTTTGAGGTGGAGCTGCAAAGTTGTACCACATTACTTTGAACTGAATGACACACGACACACTTGCTGCACCAGACTTCTTAATATCCAACTTCATGTTCTTTTCTTTCTCCTTATCAGACGTCAATTCAAAAATGTCAGTATCCCCACCCACACTGTGCTTTCCAGGAGTTGAAGCATTACAGTCTGTCACCATTATATCTTCTTTGCTGTTGACGGCAGTACCAACAATGGTAGCTTCTTTATCTGATGCTAAAGTTTCAACTGTAGATGCTAGATTTGGTGATGATCCACGATCCACATTATTGAGTTCATTGCAAATTGTAACGCTGACAGTTTCATCTTTGTCCTCAATTTTGGGCACTGATTCCGAATTCTTCACACCCTTCAATGAAATTCCTTCTAAACCACACTCAAACATTATAAATCCCAACTTTTCGTCAGGACAACGTGGATGTGGTAGCGGTTGGCTTTGACTTCCTTTTTCACTGTCTCCACTCTTAGCTGTTTCATCAATGTTCCCCAACGAGCTAGAAATATTGTCCTTTGAAGAATTTGAGCATGTTGTTTCTTTCATTCCTTGCAAGCCACTAGGAATTTTTGCGAAGCGAAACAGAACCTAAAAGAATATCGTATTATGTTGAAAAAAACTTTTTCATGACTTAAGTATGTTAACACCAACCTTAGAGTGTTGGTTTGGAATAGCTGTTATCACTGCTTCTTTCAAAATGGAACTGTCGTTTTTCAATCTGAAGGCAAAAAATTAATTAACGTCTGCATTAACTAAACATCAATGTGCCTTTTTACCTCCTTAGCTGTCCGTGAATTCGATGTATATCTACAGAAGTGGAAATTAGTTCACTCTGCTTTTCTGAGTTTTCAATAAAAACTGGTTCCGATAACATAGAGTCACTGGTAGAGACTTTGCTCTTTCTCTTTTTCTGAGTTTTTGGGAGGATCACAGGCCTTTGAAGAACCTGCACTGATTTTTTTATTTGTTTTCGGAACAAGAAATGGATATGAGTTTGTTCAATAGCCACGGCAAGAAGTGAAACACACATTAAATCTCTAATATTATCGAGAGCGGAAAAAGAAATAACTTCTTCGACAACACTTGCTTGTAAAAGTGTCACGTTTATCTACAAAGAACATGTAAATAGTATCAAGTATGGAATGACATCACAAATTCCTAAATAGTATGAACTTGTAACCAGTACCTTAGGTAGAACTATGGATCCTTGAATGGCAGTCTGACTGACTTCTTCATACAGATTTGAATGTTCTGGACTAGATTCTTCAGGTCGCATGGCAGTATTGCGTTTGCTTGTTTGTATTTTTGATAAAATTACTGACTTTTCCTTCTTGAGCATATTGGCTTTCTCAACGCGAGATATGCAATCGTTATGAAGGTGATTCACCACTGTCAAAGGATGCAGAGACGACACGGTTGGAGTCGCAGCTTCAATAAATCTAAGTCACAAGAGTGCGTATGAACTTGTTGTACAAAAATATAACATTTCAGTTTGAATACCTTTTTAAAGCTTCGAGAAGCATAGGGGACACCATGATGTTTATGTCATTTTTGGTTCTAACTAAAATCGTCGTTGATTCTGTATTCATCCCAATAGTTGTAGATTCTATTTCTGAACACATTATAGTCTTATAAAATTCTTCATCCGCAGACTGACTTTCTCGAGAACTATCAAGGCAAGAGTAGTTAGACACAGCACCAATCGGGGTTTCCCAAAAGTGTGTCTGTGAAGGAGTATTGACGCAGGAAGACTGTGAAGGAGTTCCCTTACTAGCCTCTCCGTAATTTTCGATATTCATCATAGCTAAAGTGGTAAAACCATCAACTAAAGGCTCAAAGTAAGGTGTGTACTTGGAACCTGAAATTAATAATTCAATGAGATTAATTTCTAAGTAACGCCGGGCCAAGATGACATTCATTCTTACCTGCATAAACCAGCTTTCCGTCTTGCAACTGTACAAATGGGGCTAATCCAACTGAATCTGAAGCAACAACAGGTGCAGTAACATGCCAGTTATCACACTTGAACTGAAAAGGCATCATGTTTATAATTTATTTGTATGCTGAATGAGTCTCAAATAACTTCAGTGAACCCCGATACCTGTGTTAAGTGACTCATATAGCAAGGCATAAGAAGAGATGATTCAGCTATTGGTTTATTTAAATGCATTTGTAGATTCACCATGCACTCTTCCTGTACTGACAACGCTGAAATGAATGATATATCAGACAAGGAATCCAAAGAGGAGCAACTGTTTCTCCATCGTTGCTGCGGGAAAAAACTTAATTGAATGCAACTTTCTAACATCGAATCGAGATACCAGTTAATAATCCAACTACCTTTTTGCTTCCCAGCTCAGGTTCATCTTGTCCAGTCTTTCCAATAATAACTTGAGATTTAGATCTACCTTCTAACTGAATTTCACAAGGTTCGTCTTCTTCAAATGACTGAAAGTAATCAACTCCTAGCCGAGAGTCGGAGCAACATGACGACGTTCTTCCTACTAAAGTAGCATCTTCTGCTTCATTCATAGGTTTCAGGGTATCTTCCAATTTAGAGTCACTTCCTTGCACTGTAGGGTCACTTATCTTCGCCTGACGTTTCAAAAGAGGCTGAGTCGGTTGAGGTTGTGAAAATCTCCGTCCCTAAGAAATTCGTATTTTGAAGTTAATTTTAGAACTAAGCATTATATCCTAATGCTTTTTGTTGTAGGCTTACTTTATTTGACTGCCATGTAGATCCAAGGGTACTTAATTTGTCAGATCGATATGATGGAATCGATGAGGAAGTATGGCTTAAGTCTGCTAATAGGCTCGGCTTAAAAATGTAAGGAGCTTTATTTGACTTTGGAGGCGCATCTCTGGCCCATTCGGACGGCAGTTCCAAAATTGATACTCCTTGCTGTGTGGTGTACGGCGGGGTATCGAAAACTAAAACAGATGATTTCAATATACTTTGTCCAAATCCGTAGTCTTCTCCAGGTTTGTTCACTCTAAACAAATAGAAAAAAATGAGAGTTTCAAGCCGTTTCTTCAGTGAGTGAGGGAGACAAAAAGTCAACTCATACCTGAAGTAAGCTACGTTCACCCCGTCTATCCAATCTTTTCTACTTGGCCAGAAGAATCTGGTCCCACCAACGTTGGTACCAAAAAATGCGCATCCACCTACACAACCACATTTTTTCGGAGTCTTGCTCAGATTATTGGATTCAGCAGCTTTTGAATTCTTTCCATTCTCAGGTTTCCATAAAAACCACAAACGTTTGGTCTTCTTATCGTGCTTGACTAAAAACCTATTTCACAATGTGATTGTGAGAACACCTGAAATTGTCTTAATACCCGAACTAAACTTACATATTTTGAATTGATAGTGATCGAGAATTTCCTTTCATGGCCATCTCTACGCACAAGGGACCCAACGCAATCGCTCCAGCCTCAAGCCATAAATAAGACCAGGAGTTTGCACTCATAGAGGTAGGACTTTGGGGAGCTGAATTGTTCAGCTCAACTTTCGAAGTCCAGCTATTTTTTCAAATTGAAAATTAAGACTTGTTTTGTCTACTAATTTAAGTTGCACAAACCTAGCTGTCATTGTCTCAGTTGACGATTGCAAAATATTGAGATCCGAAAATTGAAATCGTTTTGTGAATGATGGGTTCACCATTACAAAATGCCTCAGTTGAATTGTTGGAATGAGCAAAGAAAATCCTTCCTTCATGAATGTTCCGTGAAGATTGCACAAAGCAAACCTAATTGGTGATATCTGAAAATAAAATTCGATTTACACCTTAGATCGCAAAACTGAGGTTTTCTAAAGGTAATTGTACACTTACCCAAAGACTTAAGGCGGTTCCATTTTCAACTAAATAAATATCTATAGCATCGACGCTGACACGAACTAGCTTATATTTTATGTCTTCAGAGGTGGGACACACATTCATGAAAGATTTAGAAGCAGAGTCCCTTTCATAGTCCATAGAGCTGGGACTTCTATTTGTTAATACTTCATTCTGAATATCTTCATCGGAGCAGAAAGTATTGCTTTGTTGCATATGAAATGACGGACACTCAAACTGATTGTTTCCATGATGGCACACCAAAAATGAGTGGGGAGACCGTAAAGAATTTTCACAGTCCAAAACCGTCAACAGAAATGCTTCACAACTGCTGACTATATTCTCAACGTTAGGCGTGGTAAGGCGACCACTTAATTTTCCAATTTGTACTTCTATCAGCCAAGCATATTCCAGAGTTTCCTGATCCAAGCTTTGTCCTTCATTGCTGAACATAGCATGCCCACGGACCTACGTGAGACGTGACCATATTATAGCAATGTAAAATCCCCACTCACTAAAAATACTCTCGTAATAATGTTAGAGTACCTGAAGCCCAGACAACATCAAATATCCTTCCTTTAAATGCTGATCTGAGTTTTCAGAGCGATCAATTGTATCACTTGCCAAGAGCATGATTGGAGAGAGTAGAACCTGAAGAATCGTTTCTTTGTATTTCTTGTTCATTTCAAATCCAAATCGTTCTACGCAAACTGAGGGGCATGGCGGATCATTTTCGTTGCAATTCTAAAATACAAAAATGGCTAATTACGTTGCAACACGATGCAGGCAAACAATGCTGCTCAATCAAACCTTTAGCACATGACCACGAATATCATGTAATGTTGCAGAAACTGTCACATCTAATGGTCTGTACTCCCGAGGATCAATCTTATCCATTGAACCAATCCTGTCTCCGAAAGTTCCCAAGTTTCCAGTCGGTAACTTAAAGCCAAAAATTCCAGTGCCTGTCTTCAACTTTTCCATGTCTATGAAATCTTGATATTCTCCGAATATATTTTCCTATGCAACAGTTTATAATTTTTGATAAAAATCAATATGCTGGTGCTACAAGGAAATAGTTTTTAGAAAATCCAAGTACATTTCTTATTTCTATGCATCACATACCTTTAAATTGATGATGATCTTTAACAAAGCTCCGTATAGTAAAAGTACAGATGGGCCAACCTCACACTCTACATGCACATGATCCGGATTAAGTGACAAAGGATCAAAATCCGCATTTACTAGATTGGCAGCTCCAGCCTTCAATATTTTAAATTTAATCATGTCAGTACATTGATTAAGTGGTCATTTGGAATGCTTTTGTACCTTCTTAGGAGTTTCTCTGTCACCAGGGATTCGCATAGGAGAAAGAAGACTTTCCTCCTTTTCAGGCGTTGTTACATCTGCTTGAGGAGATGGTCCTAACGGTGGCATTGGGTGATATGTGAAGGCAATACTAACTGCACATATTGGCACTGACCAACACTCAATCCATGAGTCACTGCAAAATAGGCGAGTGAAAATGCACATTATACGATAACATTCTTTCGAGTTGTTTTCTTAACTTTATCATACTTACCTTGTTTTGCAAATGTTACGCCACTTTTTTACTTTGCTGGTAGAATATCGACCTGTAGGTTTCGTGTCAATTTCTTTCGAAGGATCGATGTTCCAACTTACGGTTCCGTCTCTATTTCTTATCTTTGAATTTTTAGAGAGAGAGTCTAAGGCGATATATGATGTAGAAACCTCTGGTACAAAAAAGTTTAAGTCGCCTCCTTCAATTTGAATCCAGAATTTGAACAGTACAGTTTCAGGTAAGAACTCATGAAATGGAAGATCAAATGACAGTTCGAATAGTTCTCCACAAGCAGCCAATAAACCTGACAGTTATTACGAGCAAACAATATAGTCTTTTAGCGTTCATAAGATTTATTAGGTCAAACTTACTATTTTCATGATGTTGGGAGGAACAATCAATCCAGTTGTATTCATTTGTTGCTGTGATTATTTCGAATTCTTTTAAAATAAAATTTATTTTCCATGTGTACGGTACAAAACTTAAGAGATCAGGGGGAGTGCGACTAGACCAATCGTTTACCATGGCTAGAAGTAAAGAAATACTTTATAATATCACAGTAAATGAAATATATGCACACATGTAGGGACTTCACTACCTTGAAAAAACCACTTGTGAGCAAATATGAGGTACGCTGATGCCTTGCATCCAGTTAATTTCATGATCCAGTCTTGATGATCATTCCAGTGAATAGGATAGTTGCATTCTACTGTGAACTGGAGAGTTTCACTTTCCAGAAGATTTCGAAACTGAAATGGAAGATTTAAAACTTTTAGTTGAGAGTTTCAATTGCAAGGCTAGGCAAGAACATTGATGTTGAGCAACCTGAAGACTAGTTGAAGCTTCGAGATGTAGCAATTGTCCTGTTATTTTGGTAGCATAACCATTAGAGTGGACAATCCAAGGAATTGTGATCTCCAAATATGATCCTGGTCCAACATTCATGTGTATAGCATTGGTCTCCTGCAACATGAAGGATGCCAATTAGTTCGTGGTTTTAAGAAGCTAAAGAGATACTTGCAGTAATCTGTGACAACCTGGTCTCGAGAAAATAAAATATCTACGGTTGCGTCGTTCAACGTAGACAATCTAATATCAAAAGACTGGATTTGGCGAAGCTCTCCTGCAACTGGAGGACTGGTAGGTTTCAATGGTTGATAATCTTGCGGATAAAATAATTTGTACAGTTGATCACGTTGACGATCAGCCCAAGGGCCGTAACTGAAATCAGTACCCTTCCCACACTGTGAACAGATGAAACCATGTAATACAAGAACAATTAAACATACTATTAAAATGGTAAAAGAATCGTATGACACAACTAGTTCTATACCTTAATGTCTATACCCCAAATTGGGGGATTAGCTTCAATTAAGTCACCATTGGCTAACTGAAGCATTTCAGGCTCATTAGGGATAACTCCTATTTAAATAACACGAAAGAGCATGTTAAAAGGAACCACCGGAGTTTCTAGATAATCAATAATCTTACCAGGTTCATCCATGTAGTAATAAAATTCTACTTTGTTAGCTGTAACTATTCCAAAGCCCTCGCCCATCAGACGCGGGGGGTCATCTTTCAATCCAGTATACTTAGGGCTTTGACTTAGCAATACCTAGTTAAGTTTGGTTTGGTTGTTAAGATGCATTTGTTAAGACGTGCGTTAAATTTTAAACGAGAACTTTAAAACCCACCTTAAAATTTTCTGCTTTACATTTAACAATGTGCATGAAATGATCCAGTTTTGATGCAGCTGGTTTGGTAGTATAAATTAAATGAGCTTCTTCGACTACTAGAGCAAGGGTATACGGGACTAGCATATTACCAAACACAACTCTTCCCTGTTGAATTCAAAGTATAGAATAAACACCTATGAACTTTTATGCTGCAAAACTTGTTATAGTTAGTAAACTCACACAACTAAGC
>JAQGBV010001753.1:0-14120 GCA_034698685.1 Isotomurus pseudopalustris
CAGCAACCAAAGCTCTTCCACTGGAATTTTCTCCAGAGAGGTGAACGGAAGTCGGGAAGGAGAGACTTGCGTATTTGAGAAGCAACCATACAACTCACAGGGCGACTCAAACGAGGTTAAAGATTCCACAAGCTTCCGTTCAAATTCCACAGTGCAATGAATGGAGTATTGGAAACCTATCAAGTGGTAAAATGTATTCCAGTGCAGAAACAATTATTAACTTTCTATTCGTAGTGTTTTGTTTATGAATTTATACGACTTCCACACACTGCAATCCCATCTCAATGGAGCTTATCGTTTATGCTAGGAATATTTGGATAGCTAATAATAATATTGTCAGTGACTGCCTCTACTCAAACATGGAATTGGATTAGTTAAATATTCTGCTTGCAGTCTACTTCTGTCTATCACAATCCACGGAACTATTATTATAATTGTTGGAGGTGGAAACGCGTTCTGAATAAGTCAATGTGTTGATTTTATGATGCCACCACGTCTGGAGCGAGAGAAAAATAGTTCATTCAGTTTGTTAATATCCTCTGTGTTGACGGTTATCATTAAGCACTTCGTTGGAAAGTTTCTCCTGTGTAAACAATGCAATGCACACGCTTATAAGCAACACGTTTTCTCGTTTATTATAAAATTTGCAACGACGTACGTTGGAACAGGTGTGTACTCTTATATTCCTCAGAGGTGGACTTCTTGATTCTCCATGAATTACCTTCTCACGTTTAGCTTACATACGTGAAAGTCTTTGCTTCCCACTAGCAGAAAACTTCCTTGTATAAATGTTAATGACTGAATCAGGTAGTAGGCCACTGGAAGAATGTTAATGAGCACCTTCTCATGTCACTCTTAGAACTCGCAACCGCATGCAGACTGGATGAACACAGACACACACATCTCGGAAGTGAGATTAACAAGTTAATAATTCCCCTAGCGAATCTATGAGGAAAATGACGGAAATGCTTTCGTATATCCAAAATCTGGTTCCTTTGAGATCGTAAGTAATTTCAGAGATTTCCTTGAAGAAATCTTCTTTACCGGAAATCTAGGATGATAACTCTACACTACAGGAGAAGATCCTAGAAGACTTTAATTCTTAAACTAGATTAGCACAGGTTAAGTACTACAAACTACAAAGTACGTACACACTATTAAGTTTATATTTTTGGAAATCTATCAAGTCTGTTTGCTCTTGTGTATTGTGTGAGTAGAGCAATTACCAATTTTATTGTTACGTGTGTGTATGTTCTACTGCTCACAACTCGTAAGCCGAGCATTATGTAATGAGTATGGCTATCAGGCTGCTGCGTGTGTATTGCTTATTGTGTATTGCTTGCTGCAAGTTGGTTTAGAAATTAGTCAGTCAGACAGTAAATCAAGGTGCATGACCACAATTATTTTACCAGTTGTATGAAACGGGAGTTGTAGCATTTTTATTAGAAACTCGATTAACCACCCTCATCTACTCTTACGATCAATTATGCAATGCGTAGTTATTGTAAACCTTTGTTTGTGCGATTAACGGATGAGAGGAGCATCGTGTCAGTGTCAGATTATCAGAGCTGAATAGGACTTTTAACGCATATTTCATCGCAATAAACCACGCACACCTATTTGTATATATAAGGTTCATTCACATTATGAAATGCAATACCCGTGAGATACTAATTGGCTTTGTTTAAACTGTTTACACTCCGTGATTTATTGTACGTAACATACACAAACATATACGAAGATAAACAGTTAAAGGTTACACTGCTATCCTCAGTCTAATTGCATCCTCATTTTTACTTCAATTCCCGACAAGTTCGTATTACATTCTACCCAGGCGTGCGAAGTGCTTCTGTAGCTCCACTTCAATACATCCTCAACAACTCTCTGCCAATTTCATCTTATCTTAATCATTCTACGGAAAACTGGTTTAGATGGGAAATAACGGGCAGCCAACACCATTCTCATGTCTGAAGATCATTCTTCTCACACACAATTCGTACCTTTTGTAGTTGTCAAGCTGCCTTGAATCATACCTTCTTCATTCAACTATCGACTATCATCGCAACATCTCAAATATGAGACTTCTGACGATGAAACCCAGTGTTGCTATAAACTACGGTAAATGGTTTGATTAGTCAAACAACTCGAATGTAGAATGATAAAATATGTGACATCCAATCTAACATGGAAGCTTAGCTTTCATCAAATTAAAATTAAGCTCGGGAAAGGAACGGGCTTAGGTAGTAAGATCCTTGACCGTTTAGTGATTCCTCCAAATTACCAGTAATTCTTATTCTGGTAAGACACTCTACGAATCACCTTCAGCTTAATGAGAATATGGAATATTGCTTACTACACTGATAATTCATCTTTCATCTCCATGTAGAAGTTTGTACGTTGCATGCGGTGATGTCCACAGGGAACTGGTAGAAGTCCGGGTCCTTCAGTGAACAAATTACATGATGCTTCGGGGAAAACTCCGATCTTCCAGCTATTTCGATACCACACTTTTGTGAGCCACATTTCTCCTAAGAAAACTACAACCATGAGGTTAGTACAACTTCCGATCCACATATTCTCAAAGTGTATACTGCATGCAGGAAGCAACAACTGCTGTAAAAAATCGGTGGATTCCTTATCCATATACTCATCATATCTTAGGCAAGAAGTAGCGTGAAGTGTTGATCCAGATAATGAATACCAATACTTAATCGAGAGTTGATTTGAGCAAGGTCTGTGTGTGTTGTTGTGTATGTCCTAAGGTGCTCTGCTGCAACAAAAGTTGTATTAACTCCATTAGGTGATGAAATCAAGTGCAAGGATATATTCTACATCAACATTGGCTTAATTTAGGAAAATGTTAGTTACATCAATACATTCCTGCAAATACCTTCGAGGCAGCATGAGATTGCGGTGTGAGATCAATATCTTAATTGGAAGAGCTGTGATAGCAGTATTTGTTGTAAATTACAGGAAGGCATCATCCTACGTTTTGTGCATCAACAAAGTTCATTTAAAGTTTGCCAAAAAATCCGTAAAATACTTTCACTTGGCCTAGAAAATGGGAAATCTTAGTTTGCCAAAATCCACGCCAATACACTGCGACACTTGAAAAAGGTCTCACAAGAGGGATGCAATAATACGTGCACTTCTGTTGTTCTCTTGTCTCTGTCTTACATCTTAGCTTGCTTAATAGCTGAATAATAGATTAACTATGTCCTTTCTTAGTAGGTATGTTGCTTAAGAATCAAACTCAATCTTATTAAAGATAACATGCAAGCACAAAAACGACAACAAAAGACAAAAACTCAACAGCTCTTTATGTCATTTGTAAACATCATCTGCGTTGTTTTTGTAAATGCGGTTTTCGCTTTTACTTTTGTTTTGGTAACTCGAGAGAGTTATGTGGTTCAAGTTCAAGTTTTCAGTGAACAATACGTGATCCTGTTTCCTAATTTGCGCATGTAATTGTACCTGAATCATTCAACGCGTAAAGCTCCAATTGCAACAGACAACTGACAGCTCAAAGTTGAAAGCTTTGGTGGTGGTTGTAAGTTTGTAAGGCGTTTCAATTCACTCCACAGATCGGGTAGAAAATAGTTTTTATAGATTTTATTTCATGATAAAGTGGAAAAATTCTCAAGTTTCTACTATTTGTAAATAATAACATTATCATTAAGTAATACACAAAGGTTATCTAACTCAACCGTAATACTTGCAAATTAGAAATGGATTCAAGGTCTACGAATGCATCACTGCCCAAACTAAAGTTCATCTAGATCTTGATGAAATCATTGAAGTAGTTGCAATTTCATTCTCTTATTGCAGACTGCAGTGATTTTGTAGGGTGAAATAGCTTGTTCACAACTTCTCGATTGAATAGTTAGAAAATGTTTCCATTAATCTCGACTGCAAACCGATCACAGTGTACCACCCTCAGCGTTTGTTGATTAGTAATCGTGTAATTACATCGATTACTAACACATGAGTCGTCTTTCCTATGGGCTTTCCAATAGGAGTGAAGTCATTGCCCTAACTGAATAACATCTTAACGAACTATGTAATGATATTAAAGTAAGACGTAACATCAGAGGCAAACGCATCATTTGTCAGTTACCTATTGCGTCCCTTGACAAAGAAAGAATAATGTGTCATGTTAAGTTTATCACCAAATTATGAAAGTGAAGGGTGTCTTTTGCCACTTTTGCGTATTGTGTGCGTAGTTGTGTTGAACGTAGCATCTCAAAGATCTACGGATGATCATCATTCAGACTCTGTGTGTGACTCATTGTCACTTTTGTACGCACTTCAGTTAGGATAAAAAAGAGAGAGTGCTTTTTGTTATCGCACAGAAAGGGAAAAGTTTCAGATGACACAAGTGTTTTCGGCTGGATGCCTCATGTGGATTTAAGTACAGGTCTATATACAGGTGCTTATAAATGACATTCCGCAATGTGAACACGAGCTTCTTGAACCACAACGAGCAGAAACCACATTCACAATCGCATCACATTCGCAATAAAACTCATGCAGCTAGATTAGCATCAGTACAAAAGGATAATTTGGGTATGAGTATGAGACGGTTGTAAGGTTGTAACACAAGTGCGGTAAAAGTCATTGCTGCTCTTGTATCTTTCGCATTCTTTAAAAGATTCAATGTACAAAATGATCTTATTCTTTAAGTACATCTATTTACACTATTGAAGCAGTCAGAAGTACTTAATAGAATAATATTATTTTTGTAAAATGGCTATTTTTATCATTCATAGAGACAGGAGTCTTATCACAAATCAATTACTAAGCTTTCTATTGCTCTCTTTTACTTCAATTTCTTAGTAAGTCAGAGCGACAAGATTGTCATATTAATCTGTTTATCGTTTCATCGAATGTTATGATAAAGAATGATAATCGAAAGATAGAAATCTTGGGAAGATGATTAGGACTAACTAAGTAAGTCTAAAGAGATGTCAGGTAGTTTCTGCAGGCCGAATGACTTGGCAGATTGAAAGTTAGATTACTTGCGTCAATGTGACTTTATTCACGTCTTTCCATAGAGCGTTAAAGAAAGGACCTTAGAAATTCGTCCAAATGAGCCATAAATATTATTAAATAAGGAACTTTACTCCCACAGAAGTTTGACAAAATTACCAAATAATCGCAGGTTTCATTGCTGCTATAATAATAGTTAATTAACTCGTAACTTTCCTTTTTAAATTTCTATTTTTAGTAAAGTTATTTCATTAGGTGAGCTGATGCATGCATCTCATTAGCGAAATTTTTCACGGCAAGCCAAACCTATTGAGTCTTGTGCTTTATGATTGTAAATTGTTTGTGCTAATTAGTAATAATTTATATAAGTAGGCAGTAGAAATCAATAAAGATTTCTCTGAAATTTTTACAAGTTTGTAGCATCATGTTAGATATTTTTCAAAGCACGTGGAGGAAAGTTTCTGTGTAGCTTTCAAAGTAAACTCAAGTTAAATGAATTAAATAAAATGTTATACATAAGTGAATAAGTTCGTAAACAAAATTAGAGCAAAAAATAGTCCGTAAACAAAGTGAATTACAGTTCTTGAAAGCTTATGGAAGTAGCAGAACATATTTCATGATGCACGGTGAGGTGAAATGTTAGCATCAATAAAGTTGATGAAGAGAATAATATGAAGAGTAACGGTGATGTTGGTGGTGAGTAAAAATGCGTGAAGAAGACATTAACGCGCTAAGTGGGCGAAGTATTTCTTCTATTATTGTTCATGACGAATGATGGAAGGAAGTAAGATTACAGCTGAGATTATCCTTCGTCTTGATACTAATTATGGGAATAGAGATCATTCGATGGATGTGTGTGCGGTAGGAATGGAAGATGCGAGAAACACACTGACCCACTTCTTCCTTACCTGGCTGCTTTTAATAAATAAGCAAATGTGTACGTACCTGTGTCTTCTTCTTTACTGCTGAATTTAAACTTATGTTTAAACTACTTCTTGTTATTAGAAGGAGGAACTCAGGTAGGAAGTTCACTCAGGCAGCATCATCTCTTCCTCTGCACGTTTTGATCTTGAATATGTTTGCTGTAGGCTCTCGGTTGGTAGGCTGATGAATTCGCCCACTCAAAGCTCATATAGAAAATCTATTTTTATTAGCATCTTGAATGCGGATGAGATAGAACAAATCAATGAAGAATTTTCCATCTTTTCTCACTACTGATTTGCATAAGATCGATTATTTCTCTTAGTTTTCGCCTCAATTGTTTTCTTCGTATTTTATGAAAGAGGAAAGATGACTCAATGTTCAACGGTGAAAAAGTAGGCATCAAAGGTTGCTCATTCAAAGACTTCGCTTTCTTGCGATCTCACACTTCAAATAAATGATTGGTAGGGTGAGGTGAGTTCCTGCAAGGTGTGTGTGTGTATGTATTTGTGTGGGGATGTGGATGTGAATTTGTGTGCAAAAGGATAAAGGACACGAGGCTCAACCCTTTTGTCTGTTTTCACTTGTTTTATTTCAAGCTTCGATGAGAAAAAAACTCTAAGCTGGCATTGCATGATGAGAGTCGCTGGTGTATTTGATTTGCTCGTAAAGATGTTTTAATTTTGCAGAGTTTGTTAAGTAGATAGAAAATTTCTCTTTATGAGGTTGAGGCGTATGAGAGTTCCCCTTGGATCGCTGCAAGTCCATTCTTAGATTCATTCTGTCACAGACCTCGACTGTAAGCGGACATTCATACTTCTTGTACTTTTTTAGCATCTTGAGGCATTCCATGTGCCCCACTAGTCTAACACTCTCACAGAAACTCATAAGAAATCTCAGATTTAAGACTTCCATTGACACAGACAGACAAATTGATTTCTTGACCCTTACGGAGAACGTTTACTGGTGTGGTGACCTGTACAGTTGTACGTGACGCTAGTGACAATATTTTTACCTTCTAACCTCTGAGATCTATTACTGCTTGACAGCTTCGGAACTATACAGCTCTTCATCTGACTTACGACTTTTTAACTGTGAAGGACTTTTACAATGCCCCAAAGACTGGACTGTATTCCTCAAAGCGTAGGGATCGCAGATTGACATATTGACACACATGAACATGACTTACGACTAAAAGACTATTATGACTTGCTGACTTGTACCGTTGACTATTGACATTGACAATAACTGGAATTACATGTGACTCATTTGAACATCTCCTCACTCAACCCACGTTGACTTAACTTCCGTAAAACTACCTTCCGTACAAAAACTGCTTCGCCGATAGACTGTTGACTCTCTGACTTTCCACATCAACTGCAATAGCTTGGACAAATACAACTTGTACGACTTGTACTGTGACTTTTGACACAAACTGACTTCTAGACGGCATGTTTATGTGACTGTGACTGAAGCTTACGTGACTATTATACCTAAACCAACTAACCATACAATCAAAGAACCTTACGCCTTCCCGACTTTAAACGCAGTACATATTAATCTTACGATCTGTAATGAGAATTTAAACCTACCATTAGTAGCAAAGCTTAAGTCTGACTTAAATTCTAAATCGACAATCCTGTTTAGTGTTTACCAATTCATGAATAGAAAGTGATAGTAACGCTACTGAGACTGACAAAACTCACCTGACGACTTGGTAAAGGTGAGAGTGACCTGACCGCAATATCGACCTTGATTTCTAAGACTCTTGTTACTCTCGTGGCACAGTATAACATGCCCCTTAAGACATTTTGTACAGGACTGCATATGATTTCATTCCTTACGACAAGAGATTAAACGGAGACTTAAGACTGACATTCATTTCAACCAGTGTGCATCACCGTACTAATAAGATTTTCGTATGCCTCCAATCTTTCATTCTATTGTCTGTGCATCTAAGTTACTGACAAACTAATCTAAATCTTCACTTGAGACTTGAGACAACTAAGTCAAGAGCTGACCTGACGAAAGACTATCTTCATATCAACAAACTAAAACTTTCATTCTCTACTCTCTGAGTGCAAAATTCCACAGCACGCTATTCTTTTGACAAAGTCCTTTGAGCAAGTATCATTCGCTCACTAGGAACAATTAAATAGAGACTATAGGTAACAAAACACTTGGACAAAAATCAACGACAAGTTAGCAGAAACAGTTACATACGGACATGAAAGTACAAACTCCAGACCTGAAGTAATTTAACACAATGAAGAAGCTTGTCCAGAGGCAGTCTGCCATCTCCTTCACACTGATAATAGGTGAGTTTTTTTAAAAAAATACAACAAATTATTTATTAGTTAATAGTTAAAAATGATGTATACCATTTCCATTGTTGGTCAGACTGACATAATTGATTGAGTATTCATTGTTTTATCATCACGCATGCAAAAATGCAAAGACAAACATGAAGTAACTCATTTGATTACAGTTAAAGAGAGGAAGATACGTTACATGCAAATGAATTATCAAACTTTACACGAAGCCCGTGTTAAACTGTAGTTTAATCCGGTGCTAGGAACTGAAACATTTCACACGGTTAAGAATATCCTTTCTATTTGACTTTACAATCGTCATAACTCATTAATGTATGAATGAATGAGAACGTATCACTTGAATTTTAGAAAGTACATCCGTCTGTAATCCAAAATCATTTTTATATCCCGAGTTCACATAATTTCTGGCGATGCTTTATTGTCACTACGATTTCACTTGCAATTTACTGTCAAAAAATTAAATTCCGATTTTAAAGCGTGAGAAACAGGATACGAATTACTTAAAATGGTGGAGAGGTAGCCATCTCTCGTAAGCTTTTTGTTCATTAAACTTTCAATGAAGTTTGATGATTAAAATGTACACTTAAGTATACTGCGGTAGTTTTTGTGCCTCATGTCTGACCAACTTTCGGATCTGTAGCTGGTGAATTAAAACCCTTTCGTGTAGCAGAAATGTCATGCCAAAAGTAGACGAGTAAATAAATATGAATTATTGTGGTTTCAACAGTCATAGGGGTCACCTTCTGTTCGGGATCACCAAATCCCCAGCCTAGTCTAGATGATGGAGAACTTCTGTCTAATGCAGATTTACACCACTTGCTGTCCTTATTGGATGACAGTGAACCAGAAGTCGTCATTAATAATGACCATCCTGTCAATCCAGAACTCCTTTTGGAGGACTTGGAGCTAAATTCGAATGATTTAAATGGAGCTGCTTCCTCCACTCACGAAGCAACTGCAACTTCTCCTGCTGTGACAACTACAGAAGTAATAAAAGTAGCTCCCAACTTTCCTGCGAAGATTTTGATTAAAAGACCCAGGCCAACCACAACTACGAGCACTACAACAACAACCGAAGCTTCTACAACAACTACAACGACGACTGAGACACCAAAGCCAGTTTCCACAACGGCTACAACGACCTCCGAAACTGACCCGGAAACATTGAGTGAGTCGAGTATTAACAAGCGAGCAGATACGAGTGTAGATAGTTTGAAAGAGATCGCTGCTCCTTCCCAGCAAGACCTTGTCAATCAGCTTTCTCTATTTAACTCGCTTCTTAAAAGCTTGGGGGATAATAACACAGCCACTGAGGCTGGAAGTAGTGATTATCAGTCTGCAGCACCTCCAGTTCCACAGCAAACCCACGAGGAAGTGAGACCAACTCCAGATCTTCATGATTTATTAAAAAGCCTTGGTTCGCCTGTGAACTCGACTCAGACTTCTCCTGCAACTGCAAATCCCGAGGCCCCCAAGACGAATGATCCCGTTGCGGCTCTTCAGTCTCTTGCTTTGCTGAATTCCTTATTTGGGGGAGCTAATGGTCAAGCAAACCCAGCGGCAGCTGCTCTTTTAGGATTAGGAGCTGCAGGTTCCAACGTTGCTACCAGACAAATTCCAGGTAACAATAAACCACACTCCGAAGCAGAAGCTGCAGCAGCATTTGCTGAACTACTGAAGCAATCTGGAGCCCTAGGAAATGGGAATCCTGGAAATCCTAATCTCCAAAACTTTCAAAACACAAATGCAAATATGGATACAGCATCTAGTAATCAAGTAGCCGGACTCTTGAGTCTTCTGGGAACACTTGGAAGTCTCAATCAGCCTCAACAACAATCCAACTCACTTTTCAACTTCGGTCAGACCAACGCAGCTCAACCACAACAGCAGCAGCAGAACAACTTCCTGGCTTCACTTCTAGGAACCCAGCAGCAGCCACAAGCACAAGCCAACTCCTTGACGGCTTTATTCGGAGCTGCCAGTCAGCCACAACCCCAAGGCCAAGCTTTCAATCTTGGAAACATATTCGCTGGTCAACAAACTCCCACTATTCCAGGCCTAGGGCTGCTCTCAACTGTGGGATCTCTAGGGTCATCTTTGGTATCCACCATGTCCAACTTCTTGGGTGGAAGTGCGTATGGAGGGAAGCCCAGGGTCCGCGGTAAGGGTAAGGCATATCTTTTTGTTATTTTACACCATAAATTGCACTTTCTGCACATCACTACCCAAACCAGCACTGTGCTTCACAGCATCCAGCAATTAAATTAAAAAATAGTTATGCAGCAGCCAGACTTTATAGATATAATGATTCCCATGTGAGCATGAGGTCGTTTTCCCCAGGATGGTGGGTGCAATTTATGTTGTAAGACACTAAAGATGTGCATTCGATATATCGACGATAATACTATCAAATTCTTGTAAATCAGTATTAGTTTGTAGGCTTAATTAATTGAGAGCAATAGTTTAATAGTAGTAACGAAGCTTTTGTTGATTGCATGTAGTAAAACAAGTTGTTTCTCAATTTGCAGATAAATGTGTGCGTATGTATAATGCTTTAAAGCCAAGTAGCCATGGTCTAGTAGTTTTTTGTTAGTTGAGGTAGCAGAAGTTAGATTTCTTTATGTAATAAAGTTAATCATAAAAATGTCAATGTGTTTGAATTTCAGGTGTGGACACTCGACTAGGTCTCGGCTACAGGATTGGAGATGCAGCGGATGCTCAAATAGTGTGGGACATTGGACCGCAGCTATTCACAGATCCCATAAGAAACGAGCTCCGAACACCTTCGATGAAAAGCAAAGTTGGTCATGCAGAGCCGAATCAACATCTCGTCAGCACTCATGCACGAGCAGAGAAACTCCAACAGCAAGTTGCTGCTGCCAAAAGACTCTTACAAGTGCAAATGCAAAATGGAATGGCAAATAAGCAATACAACAGCCGACGGCTTCTCTTAAACCAACAAGCGTCAAAGTTTACTTCAACACACAAGCCACTTTCACTATTAGACATGTGGAATTTGAGTAAACCTGTCAGTAGTAATGCTTCACCACAAGCTCGCAGCCCACAGACAGCAGGAATTCCTCAACAGCTTCTCCTTCCTCCGATGGCTTGGAACCGACAAGATACTTTACAAATGTTGCGGAGAAAGTCTTTCATGAAACGATCGAGTCCACAACCTCGAGACCTCAAGCCTTTCTACTCAAAGCCGTCTGATGATCCTCTCGAGGGTCACAGCACTCTCACTGCTTACGAGAAAATGTTGCTGAAACATGGAGACGATTATGGGAAGCTTGACGGGGAATTCGAGGGCGAAAATGGAAGACAACCTGGTGTAACTAGGAATAAGCCTAAGGACGACAACAGAAGAGAATATGAAAATGGGAATCCTAGACGAAGGCCACAATCTTCGAAATCTCCTCCACGAAGGACGATGAATCCATTCCGCTTTAATCCGTTTCAAAAGAAGCCACAGCAGTCGGGTGGTCGACGAAGAGCTCCTCAGAAAAACAAACGGCCTGGAGGAAGTCGGGAGAGACCTTACAGAAGCAGAGAAGAGAGCGAAAGCGAAAGGCCACAGAGGTTCCGCGACGCATCCGACCAATATTCTCAAGATGACAACGAAGAAGTTGGGAGACAGGAAAGTGAGAGATTTTCTACTGAGCGACATCACAGCTCGGAAAGACATCCGTCACGAGAGAGACCTCAAGAGCGACCTAATAGGCCACAAAGGAAGAATAAGAACACTAGGAATCAAGTGAGAGAAGACGATTTCGATCACGAATCTGAAGGAAGTGAGATTCACGAGACAACGCCTAAGAAGCCTTCGTCTCCTTTGTTTGGTTTTGCGAATCTCTTCAAGAGGCTGGTGAATCCAACTCCTCCGAAGCGGCAGCCCAGCAGAAGACCTGCGGAGAGAAGAAATAAACAGAAAAATCGGTTTGATGAATTCAGCGACACGAACGATGAGATGGAGATGTCTGAATCAAATGACAATTTCTACGCTAGGAATTCTGCAAGACAATTCGAAGGCAGACCCGACACAGGTCGCAGGAGCAGTTTCGTCAAGAAGACCAGCGACAGCGAAGCTTCTCCGAAAGAAGCTGATAAGACAAGTTTAAGTCATTCAACGAAGGATGCAATTCGCATGAGTAAAACTAACATGCACAACATCGAAGGAAATCCCGAGGCTGAAGACAGTTTCGTTCGAAGAAACGCTGTGGTAATGAACCCTGCGTTGTTGCAGGCAGAGAAAAAGAAAATATTCCACATGCGACAAGCTGTTCGACCGCGTCCTCCTCCAAACTACTCACATTCTCCTCAAATGTTGAAATCCAACACCAATGCTACTCGAAGGAAAGACGCTCTAGATTCCGATTCTGAAGCGGACGAAGACCTTCCCACTCAGTATGGAACCCCGTCCTTGAGTACAACTGTCCTGTCTTACATTAAAAGCTTCTTGACCAAAAAGTCGAAAAACAACCAAACATCTCACACTGGTGGAGTTGGAGGAATTAAAGGAGGATTGACGTCTATCAGAGGAATGCTTCCAAACCCAACAAATCTGAACCCATTGAAGATTCTGCCTGTTCGTCGACAGAAGCCTCAGGGTCCTCCCACACATAAGACAAAACTGGTTTTAGTCAACGGAAAACCGAAGATAGTCAACTCCACTTCAGAAGGAAAAGAGAAGTCTGAAGAAGAACCCATAGTTCACATCGGAGAAGACATGCCTTTCCAAGAACTGACGGCTCTGTTTGCCCAGAACTCAACAAAACCAAAGCTTCGAAGAAAGAAGGTGTCAAAGTCAAAGACCGCTGCTGACTCAAGAAAAGATGGAAGTCTCGACATTTCTTTTGTGGACAAGAAAGACGTCGCAGTCACAGATGCAGAGAAGGACGATGCCAGTGAAGAATACGATGATAACGACGGTCTCAAAGGTATTTTCATCGACATCGACAGCGGAGAAGTAAACGTGATGAAGCCTGTGGCTGAGCTAACTTCATTTGAGCCAAAGAAAGAATCATCAGAAGAGTACGACGAGTATGAAGACACAGATGGGGATGGCATTGCTGATGCAGACATGAAGAAGAAGACAGAAATCTTCGATGAGATTCAGAAGGAACTGAGAAGGAATTACGATAAAATGAAGAAAGCTCATGAACGAGCAGAAGCGAAGAAGAGAAGGAAAGAAGAGTTGGCTGCAAAGGGAATGGATGAGTCTGTGGACGTCGTCTCCAAGTATTTCGACATGATTGACGATACTGACAGTACCGACAAGACAAAAGACAAAAAGACCAAGACTAGTAGACAGTAGACTAAAGCTTAGTACCAAAATGTATTCTTAAGTTAGGGACACATACTCGTCAATGGACATGCAATGCGCCTACAGGAATAGGTCAGTAGTGTTGGGCAGGTTAGGTATAATAATAATATTGATGGGTCCATCAATAATTATTTATTGGCAAGCGATGGGGCAAGTTCCTGTTTAAGTTTGGATGACAATATCTGGTCACACAACTTGCAACCTCTTCGATAATTTTTCTATTGCTGGTTGTATTCTGGAGTTATGGTTCAGTTATTGATGAGATGGTCATGAAATGATTACACACAGCGTTCGTCTTCATTCCACAGATCATCAGATAATTTCATTTACGCAACATTATTATTGCAAAGATCTGCGAAAACACGTCCTTAACTTATCAAACTCCATTCAAATACATTCAACCCTTGTGAACCCCGTGAATGCAAATTAACTACTCGTTAAAGAAGGCTCATAAGTAGAGGAACCTACAACTACATGCAACTACATAAAACATCACCTACAGTACATAATATTTTTTACGCTATTTATTCGTTTTATTGCCTTGTTTTATCAAT
>JAQGBV010001754.1:0-14119 GCA_034698685.1 Isotomurus pseudopalustris
TTTTGTGCTTACAAACAAAAAACAATAAAAATAAAACAAAATAAATAATGCTTTAATATTTATCCCTCTTAACTTTCTTTGTGTCAAATCTTCTTTGTAAAACAAAAAATAAGTTGAATATTGTCCAATTGTTGATAACCAATAAAAAAGTTTGTGAGGGGTGAAAGTGGTCGTTTGATGCGAATTGAACTGGTGGGTGTTTCACGAATAGCTTACGACCATTTGAATAGAAGTTTGGGTGCGATCATTAATTCGTACCAGTGGCTCTTGGAAGTTCATTAATGCGAAGTCTTAGAACGAGAGACGCTAATGGGTACTCTTTGATGAGACTTAAGAAGTTAAGTGTCCACGGAAGCTAGGCGGCTCTGCTTTGCTTCCTCAACAGCGGTAGGATTGGGGCGTACTTCAGGAGGGGACAGGTCTTCTTGGAATGGAGGAGCTGGACTCTTGCGATTATAAATGTTTAGAATAGGGAACTTGCGTGTGATATGGGACTAACTAATTAAATAGCGAGTTAATAGTCATAACTTATATTAATGGCTTAACGAAGTCACATTTAGTTGTATTTTAGAGTGATAGTCCGCGAACAACGAAAAATTTTAAGTGTATGGACGGAACTCAGTTACGTCAACGTCACCATTATAACTGCATTAACTATGCATTGTCCTTCTAAAAAAATCGCTTAGCAGAGCAACACAAATTGTTATGAACGAGCAAAGTATGGAAGTTGGAATGAAGGCTTGCTAGTTCGTGACTAGGATTTATAGCTCCAACCTTTTAATTAATAAGACACGTAAAGCCTACTTATGATATTCTGCAAAATATACCAAACTGATCAGCGAATTACATAGAATAATAATTTTATCCAAAACTACTGAGACTTACATCAACAGGCGACTAATTTCGGACTTTAGGAAAACGGATTTCGACCCACCACAACTGCCTGAGGCTAAAGATAAGTTAAATACACAAATATATATGCCTGGCTCTGGCCAGCTGTGTTTCATAAGCATCCAAAGATACTGTCAGAAACTCTGGACTAATATAGGAGCCCAAACCATACTGAAGGAAGAAACCCAAACAATGGCTGCATTGGAGGCATCCAGTTTGATGTGCAACAAAACAAAGAAGAAGAACCAATTGTTCATCAAATGCTGTAACAACACACTCAACAACACTGCCACAAACCAAGCTTCGGAATATCAACCTATAGAGAAGTCCACCAACTTAATTTAAGTCGTAACTGGAAATGCAGCAATTGTAACTCTCTGGACATCCAGCAATGCTGTCTTTGCAAAAAAGTTGATAGAAGGAAAGTGATTCTAATATGCCAAGAGTGCAATCGGAAGTTCCACCCACTCTGTCATTCGAAAACTCACATTGACTACAAATGCCTTCATGTGGAGTGGACATGCTGCGACTGCGACACTGCCGACAGTTTAAATACCTCAAATGAAAACTCACAACTTAATAGTTTAACTAGTTCTAATATCCTACCTCGAGGACTCAAAATTGGACACATAAACGCAAGAGATGAACTATCCAAATCAAAACTACCAGATATCAAGACCCACATTCATAACAATAATTTTGATATTTTGGTGATCACTGAAACGTGGCTGTGGAAGCCAGTTGAAAATAAGGAACTGCTAATTCCGTCCTACAGTATCAAGAGATGCGACCGAAAAGGAATCACAAAATATCAAGACAGGGGAGGCGGAACAATTTTATAAATCAAAGATACCTTTGAAGCTATGGAACTATCCCACTCTATCCCACATGAAGACAAAGTTCAGCTGCTCAAAGTAGAAATCAAGAAGAAATTCATGAAACCCATCTTGATATATGCTATTTATCAAGCACCGACAACACCAGCGAATTTCATACAGCAACTAGAGCAAGAAGTTAGTAACAATTGTGCTAATGAATTGGTGATAATTGGAGAAATAAACATCGACCAGCTCGAGAGACCAAATAATTGTCTTCTCCCTGTTTATAAAAGAAATGCGCTCCAAAAACTTCTCGCTCAACCCACGAGAGTAAGTCAAAACTCCAGAACTTTAATAGACGTAATAATCACCAATAAAGCACACAAATATACCAGTAATGGAGTGATCAGATCCTCAATCTCTGACCATGATATGATCTACGCTGTACGTAAAGTTAAGTACAAACATTCAAAATCTTTAGCAACGAAAATAACACGAGATTTCAAGAGCATCAATATAACGAACACTAAGAAGAAAATACAATAGCACCTTGGTGGGCACTCGATCCCATGACATCATGTGATAATAAATTCAAGATGTATTGCGAAATTGCAATTAAGTCTAGTTGTACCCATGATTGGCAATTATACAAAAACAATAGAACGAGATCTGTCAATTTGTAGAACAAACTGAAGTGTCACTCTACCCAAGATAGAATCAGTAACAGTGCAAATAAGAGTCAAACTGCCTGTCGTTCAAAATGGAAGCACGTTATCTGAAAGACAAGCAATGACTCAAGGAACACCATAAGGTAGTGCTCTCTCAGGATTGATCTTCTCAATGTACATAAACTCCATCCCAAAAATCTTTAAAAACTGTCGTGCAATCTTCTACGCTGATGACTTGGTATTGTTCTTTACGGCTAACAGCATTAATGAAGTCAATGATAATCTACAAGCAGATCTGACAAACCTCTCTCAATGGTGCGAATCCAATGCAATGAAAATCAATATCGAGAAAACTAAATCCATGTTAGTTAGCAACCAACGCATTTCAACTGCTGATTATCAAACTCTGTATTAATTCTAAATTCATAGAACAAGTCAGTAGCTTTAAATATCTTGGTGTGGAAGTAAACACCAAATTTAATTTCAATACCCACTATGAAAGTGTAAGTGTTAAACTAACCCAACGACTGAAACTCCTTCAACGACATCGCAAAACACTCTCCGCTGCTTGGATGACAGTCTTCTGCACCTCCCTAATGCGCTCCGTTCTCGATTATTGCTTACCTGTGTGGGGCAATCTCTCAAAACCTAAGTACACTCGACTAGATAATATACTAATTAACGCAGCAAAACTCATCATCCCGTCTCGTCCCTCCCAGCAATACCACAAATACTACATCTTCAAAAAAATGAATTAGCTTACAACTTCTGAAAGATACGAGCTATACTCACTGATGTACATCTTCAAATACATCATCCATAAAACATCCCTTACAAAGACTCTGCTGACTTTGTTCATCAAAACTCCGGAAACAGGAAGAGAAACCAGGAATGATGGTAATTTCGTCGTTCCCAGGATCATAATTGAACACGGAAGAGGAAAAAAATATTTTCAAGCAAATGCCATGTGGAACTCACTGCCGTACGACGTGAAACATTCTCTAACCTCCTCCCCATTTGAATCCAACGTGAGAAACCTACTACTGAAATTGAGGAATGAAAATTACGAAACTACTAACCAGAGAATCCTAAACTCCCTTAGAATTAAAATGATTAGACGCTAGTTGCTATTACTCTAACTTCTATGAAATGTTAACCTAAACCACTTGAATGACTCAAAATTAATTATAACCAAATCTCATTTTTTATACGTATTGCAAGTGTGACTAAATGCTTGAATGAATTGTTAAACAGTTATGTATTGTCTGTCACACAAATAAGCTATGCTATAAACTATGAACTATGTTGCAGACGTGATCTAGCAAAAGCAAAAACAAACATCAAAGGTCAGGATATCCTAAGAATTATAATTATAATTTGTTAAGCTCCAAACAAGCAAGCCAGTAGTATGTTGCTTGTTATATAGCTGCACATACGGGACTGAATTATGTTGAAAGTCCATCAGCAGATACTAAAACAATGCTTTCTTATGGAGGTATGTATCTGCTAATAGACTTTAAACATAATTCAGTCCTGTATGTGCAGATATACAACAAGCAACCAAAAGTGTGTATGAGTTTATACTTTAACACAGCGGCCACAAGCCGAGTTAGTAACATGTGAAGTCTCGACCCTTTTCCAAGCTATCTGAATTTACCCCAAAGGCACAGCAGAAGGTACTCGATTTGCCTCGGGGCGAGTAGTAGCTAGGTACTCGATTTGTCACGGACCGAGTAGTAGCTGGCTCAGACAGGATCGACCCTTCGAGAGGTACACGGTTCAGGATCGACCCTTCTCCCAACTACCTGAATTCGCTCTGAGGGCTCAGTAAATGTATCTGCTTACTGACATTCAGCATAATTCAGTCCCGTATATTCAGATATATAACTAGCAACAAAAAGTGCGTGTAGCTTAGGCACCGCAGGAGGTACTCGATTAGCCTCGAGCCGAGTAGTAGCTAGGTACTCGGTACAGGATCGACCCTTCTCCCAACTACCTGAATTTGCCCTCAGGGCTCAGTAATGATAACGCACAGCAAAAAATAGAGATCCTACTGTTACCACAGCCCACCGGGTTCGTGTCCCGCGGCAGCCGTTTCCTATCTCTCTATCAAAGTAAACCGGAAGTCTGTATAGCACAGCAGCCGATTATACTTAGTATACTAGAGGTCCTACCCCCCGCCTAATAATTTCGCCTCGTTCCCAGCCGGGCAGATAGGGGAGGTTTAAGGTGGGGGGTGGCCTGGGGGAAAACTAAATAAGATACCAAGTCCCTAATATGGACTTGGTATCTTATTCCTGAATTAAATTTTTGATTTTTGTATGCCTACCTGTATACGAAATAAATAAATAAATTAATTATGTAGTGTTTTCCCACCTTGTAGCTTTGTTGCGTCCTCTGCTGCTGACCTTGACCACCGCACTCAGTCCGTTCACGAACCCTTATGTATAACAACACAAACAGCTGGTGGTTTGGTAAATCCAGACACATCTGAAGCATTAATCCATCCTGAGAAGATCAAGTTCATACATACAAACTCTAGCTTTGATTCAATCGAAACTTATGAACTCGACATGAGTAAGTTTAGTGAACTGGAGACAAACACTAGTTACTCACTATTTCTGCAACTATTGCTCGACGGTGTTGTAACTGTGCTATCAAATGCACTATTAAGAAAGTGCAGTGTAAAGTTTGAGTTGGTATTTAATGCTCATTTCTTTAAAGTTGGGATGCAAGATGGGGAAAAGATTCATGTGTCAGAAACCAATCCCGATCCAAGCTGTAGGGCATTTAAGCATTTGTTAATGAAGAAAGATTATATACCAGGAGTATATAACGCAATGAAGCAAAAAATGTCCCAATCTATACATCCTTTCATCGAGGGATGCTATCAGGATCTCCCTGTCAGCTTAAAACATAAAACTAGGTCACTTATCAATATTGATAATCGTGTTAATTTCGGATCAGAAGTGCTTCGCATACTTAATATTGGCTAGTCTTAAAGATTTACCTAAATTCAAAAAAAATAATCCTAATATTCTACCAACAGTTTTGGGATACCAAGAATCCAATGTTGCGGAAGCTAAAGTAGTAAACTATGACGATGCGGTTTATTATGAAAGAATTGTCATGTGCGGAGGTGAGGAAAGAACAAATTATCCCACGTTCCATTGTAAAAGTAACAAGTGTCACCTTGAACAATCATCTAAAATTTGTCGAAAGTTATGCATTTATGCCGTCGTCATTAGCATCGTTGGTGGAGACCCGTGCAAAAAATGACAAGCCAGATGATTTTAAAATCACAGGATCACAATGTCTTCCTCTTTTACGGAAGAAAGGTGTTTTCCATATTCTCATCTGCAGTCAGCTTCAAGTTTCACCGAGACTTGTCTTCCACCAAAGGAAAAATTTTTCAATGACCTTAAGGTAGAAGATATTACTGAAGAAGAATACCATCATGCAAAAACAGTTTGGGGTCGCTTCTGTGTAAAAAACCATGGTGAATTCACAGACTTGTATTGTGAATCGGATGTGACCTTGTTGGCCGATTGTATGATGAAGACAGGTGAGATATTGTGGAATGCTTATGGGTTGGATAAAGGCAAATATTTAAGTCTTCCGATAGTAGCATTTGATGCTGTGCTAAAGCTAGGTGATGTCAAGCTAGAGTATGTAAAAAACCCTACGATGCACCTGTGGTTAGAGAAGTCTTTAAGAGGCCAAAGCTAACCAAACCTACGTTGCAGCGCATGGTAGAGATAAACAAAGATTGGTATTTATGTGTAAAGAAGAAGCTAGTGGTTACCCTTGATCGACCCATAGCGGTTGGTGTTAGTATTTTAGAGCTCAGCAAGGAAACAATGTTGGACTTTTACTAAAATGTGACTTATAAAAGTTGTAATGACTTAAAAAATTTTATTTTACGTTATGGGGACAATGTTTAGATTTTGTACAGTGACACAGACTCTCTTGTGTATCACGTAAAAACAGAAGACTTCTACAAGGATATGTGGGACTTAAGAGAGAATTTCGACATTTTGATTTTAATGGAAAGCGCAAGAAATACCAAGATCCAAAGAATAAAAAGATCGTGGGAAAGTTTTAGGACGAGTTCCCTACCTCAGTAATTATTGATTTTTCAGCAGTCAAACCAAAAGTATATGGTATTCGAAGTGTTCAGCTATTTAATGATATCTACAAATTGTCGTCCAAGGTTAAAATCAAGGGAGTGCAAGGTGCAGCCATCAAAACTCAATGTCATTTTGACCAATTTGTAATTCGGAAAATAATCCGACTGAAGTTACAATGAAATCAATCCGAAGTAGAAACTTTGTTTTGGTGACTGAGGAAAGCAGGAAGAAGGCTTTAAATGGATTCGACATTAAGCGACTTCTTTTTGATGCTGTGAACTCCCTCGGATACGGCCACAAAGACATCCCCATGTTCCTTTAAACACTATAGAACCTGCTCCCTTTGCTGATCTCTCCTTAAAACACCCTTTCACTCTATGTATTTCCGGTACAGAATTTTTACATTTCCACTCATCACTTATGTTCTTATGCATGTTTATGGGTCTAAATTTATTGTTTTATTGTAGGTGCTACTCAATCAGGAAAAAGCTTCCTAACTGCCAAACTGCTCGCTAGACGAAAGGAAATTGTGGATCAGCCAGTAGATTCTGTTTTGTATTGTTATCAAGAATTTCAACCTGAATTATTTTCTTCAATAAAAAAGAATGTTCCTAAAATTGAATTTACAATAGGTTGCCGAGTGAGTGTGGTGATGGTAGTCCACTTATTTCTGTATTGGATGATCTGATGAGTGAAGTGAAAAGTGAAAAAAGTGAAGAGACTGTAAAAGCTTTCACTATATACTCACATCACAAAAATGTTTCCATTATATTTCCAACACAAAATGTTTTTGAGAAAGGCAAAACACGAACAATTACGCTTAACTGTAAATATATTTGCCTATTCAAAAATTCCAGGGATAGTAGTTATATAAATATCCTCGGTAGACAAATGAATGGGGGCAAAACTAACCATGTGCTGAACAGCAATGTGTCCACGAATATCTCCAAATCCAGTCGTAATCTAAGACGAAATCATCGCTGAATCTGCTATACCTAAAGGTCCCCAAAATCTGACTTTTTTCATTGTTAGTCAATTAGTCACCAAAGCTCTCCAGAAATGGAGTAAGAATCCTTCTTATCTTCAACCTGTGGTCATTAAGTTTCAGTTGAATGTAAATTAACTTCACCTGCAAAAAGGATCAGTATTATTCAACATGGGCATTTATTCGTTCCTTGGCTCTACCAACAATTGGACTTCGAATGTAACTTCGTAGTTATGAAGTTCTACTCTGCAGTGTTACCTGTCAATTGTGTTTATATATTCAATATATTATATTTAATAAACATGCATCGAAGTACAATAACATTACCAGTTTTAATTTGCAGTTTTAGACATAAAATATTAGGTCACTTGTAATTTTTGATTTTGGTAAATGTATAATAAAAATGGAAAGTCATTTCTCATAAAAAGAATGCAATTATTGAAAAAACAAGAATTTTAGTGCATGAGTTGTTTACATTCTATGTTGTTTTCGAATGACTCCCGTTGTAACAATAAGCAACACGTATGAACAAACGAATTTTTATATAGATACGTTGTCTACCTGTTGAACAAACAGACCATAAGGCTTTGAACGCTCACAAGCTGCATGCGTTGTCTCCCGGAATGATATCGCGTCAGAATGTGTATATAAAATTCCCAGCTTTCCAAGGTAAAACAAGAAATATTCAATATACTTTTGCGTCATCACCATATGTGCTGTTTAACATTTTTTTAACAATTTTTGCTGAGCCTGTTGATACGAGATGCGGGAGATAGGAGGAACCTAAATGTCTTCAAACATTACTACAAATAGAACTTTGTATATCTTTCAGCACTTTTCAGAACTTTGTTTTGTATTGCTAGCCCAGAATAAAGGACAATGAAAGTCATTAGAAACCCTGTGTTCTCAAAGTATCAGTTCACAATCACATTAAGCAAGGTTGTCGTTATCCAGGATCGGCTTCACAATTAAGTTGGCTTTGAACAGAGCTTCTTCTTTGTTTGCAGGGTCAGTAAAGATTAAGCATAATTAAGACGTACGTGAAATACTTTCAAATTACAAAGCTTACTTCGTTTTGAACCGTTGTAAGTATTCGAGTAAAGGCGTCTCAGCGAAACTTTGTTTTATTCCCCTCTAAACTAATCGGATACTAGCCTTCGTAATGATTTTCAAACTACACTTCGTGCTACTCGTTGCCTTTCTTTACACTATTATGGACATAGAAGAGACAACAGACAAAGAAACATTTCAAATATATTAAATTGACAAGGATTTAGGAGCTCCAACTCCAAAACTAAAGCTCATCGGAACTATGGGGTCGCATTCTTACTTCTACGATAATATCCAAAGGGTAAGGCGAAAAATTTGTTAAGCTACTTTTGCTAATATGACAGAATTCCGAAATGATTTAGGAATGGAAAGATGCAGTAATTTAATGTCGATCACTCGGTATGAATTTGGCCAGGACACATACATTTTCTAAACGATTACGCGCAAAAGGATCCCGAATTTCTTCATGGTTTGTCAAATCAATATTATATAGTTTGAATCAAGTCTTCAAGGCAGGTTTACAAATAAGAGCACGGGTGTTGGACTTCCGGCCGAGATTTAAGGATACCGTCCCAATATTCCTGGGACAACACGAACGTTCTACTTGCGAAACACTTGGGACCACACTCTTGTGTTGTTTCTCCAGAGGAGTTTTGGTTGGATTTACTGTGATGTGTGATGACTGTAATGGGCCCTTGTATGTTTTATGCCAAACATTATATTATTTAACAAACGATTTGTCCTGTGCGTTATCAAAATGGCTACTTGCACAACAGGCATATTTTGATTAAAGTATAATTAAAGAACAGCAAACACTTTATTGCGAAGGTTATTATTATTATTATATCTAAAGGGGTGGACTGCTCCACTATGATAGAGCGAAGCAGTCCTGCCGCCGAAGCCAGTAGAGACTTATTGCCAGCTCCCCACGCAGATGGCGTTAATTTATGTTTCATGCCCCACTTGATCCAACACGAATCTACCCGATCTGGCAATGAATTCTACCAGTCGGGCGTGGGGAATGTTGTAAATTTCGGGTCCCTGCAGGCGCGGGGAACCCAAAATCTCAAGACGCAAGAGAGCGTAATTGTCACATGTACCCAGAAAGTGCTCGCTGGATTCCTCTTCTCCATTCCCACCGAGAGAACAGGAAGCCGATCCTGCGAGCCCCATCGTGAATAGATGTTTGTTAAGGATTATTGCGAAGGTTCGTCGCAATCTTAACCCCAAGATGCTTACTGTGTTATAGTCCCATGCGTCTCTATGCTCATATGTCGTATTCCTGAAAATTTTCGTTTCATTTCGTTTGAACTCGAAACTCCAATTAGAAAACGGAGGGAATCTTCAGTGGTTGTTTGCTTTTCCTTTAACTGGACTTTCTTGGTGAGGAACCGAAACTCACCTCAAACTGATCGCCTTTTAAATAAAAATAAATAATTATTAATTTCGGCGTCATCCTTATTGCTGAGACATGTTGAAAAGTAGTACGTAAGCAATACAGGGGCAACGTGGATTTTGCGCTTTAGAAGACTAATGTACATAAGAAGACAAATAACTTAATTGACTATTCTACGATATACTCGTCAGTGTTGTTAAAATCACACTTCACAGCAACAAATCCCAGTGTGATTGTGATTTCTGTGATTGATTGTGATTTCCCTACACCGTAACATTGGTCTCAATGTTAAAAAGTTAAAATCACACATCACACTTGGTGAAGTGTGGTTACTCACTGTGATTTACCACAAAATCACACTTAGAAATCAAAGCGAGGAAATCTTAAGCTTTGATTCCACTTTCTTCAAACGAGTATCGTTGATGAGGCACAGGATTCGGGGATGATGATATCGCCATTAGCCAGTCTTCAAACACAGTACTATTGACGTCAGTTCCTGCCTTCTGAGCTTCTATTTTCTTCAGGACTTCATCTTCGAAAGAGTTGTTCTTGTTCAAGTGGGTCTTCGCAACACCGATTAGTTGTTGGAACGTATACAGATAGCTTAGTCCAAGCTTGTCTGATGGCTGCTCTTGGGTCAACGGTTCCTCCTGCTGGGCTGCTGCAGACGAAGCAGGAGTTCTGGGTGAAGTTCACAGCGGTCATTATTGGCAGATGATAGAGTGCTGACGCCTTGGAAGCCTGGGAGTCTAGCTCGGAACAATCTTGAATACTTGTTATTGTGATTTCTCGGCTGCTAACATCAGGAAGGCAGAAAGAAATGCTGTCTTCGGAATTCTCTGTAGAACGTGTAGGCCCGTGATCCACCGTAGACCGAGCGGGTGCGGAATCCTCTGAAGAACTTGCAGGCTCGGGATCAACTAGAGACCTCTCAGGCATGTCATGCACTGGCGAATAAGCTGCTGCGGGATCCTCTGCAGAACTTGCGGGCTCGTGTTCAACTCTAGAACTTACAGGAACGAGATCTGCAGAACTAATCTGCAGGATACTTTTCCATTTTCACATCTCTTCCTCAGAGTTGAAACGACTTTTGAAGGGAATTTTTGACACAATACTCCATCCTAGGTCATACATGAGAAGGTCCTACGAACTGCTTGGAAGCATGGTGAACGAAGGGAGTACTCAGCGGTCTCTTCTTCATAGAGCTGGGAATCCGTCTCTTGCAGTAGCAGCACTGTGGATACGGCATTGCATGAATGAAAAAACGCTTAGAACTGTATTAGGAAAAAATCGGCAACCAAAATTTAAAAAAATGAAGTGAAAATCCGGAATCCCTGTAGCTTTTCGCTTCACAGAGACTTTCACTGTGTGTGTGCGTGTGTCGTTTGTGTGGCATGGTTACCCACTTATCAGTGGAATTCCACTTATCTGGGTGCAAAAGTGCTGAATATGTGCTTAACTTAAGCACTGCTAAGAGTATCTTTGTATCATGTACCCCATATGATTTTGGCACCACCCAATAGTGCAAGTGATTGCCTACACGTAGATGCAAAATCTGTGTGGGGTACATTATGCGAACCCATGCCTGTGTGGAGCTCAGGCCTCACATCGCCATTAGCCAATGGATTCCTTTGTGTGTGTGTGCATGCTTTGACCCAACTACAACCCTCGGGGTGGGGACAGTCAATTGTATTCCAATTTGATTACCCCTTTTGTAGTGTATGGTTTCCCACCATCAGTTCATTTTGACCCAACCACACCCCCTAAGAGGTCAGTGGGTGTGGTCAAATGTATTCCAAATTGATAACCCCCTCTGTACCTGCAATTTCCCATTAATTTCTCATTTTGCCCCAGCCACACCCCGTAAGAGATCAGTGGTGGTGGTCAAATGTATTTCAATTTGATAACCCCCTCTGTAGCTGCAATTTCCCATTAATTTCTCATTTTGCCCCAGCGACACCCCCTGAGAGGTCAGTGGGGGTGGTGAACTCTGAATCGAGAACGAGCACCCCAAACACTCTATGTGTACTCATGAAAGAGAGGGCACAGAGTGGTGCGTGTGAGAAGGTATTGAGTATGGAGAGTACTGTGTACTCACTAATGCATGGGGAAGATAGGTGGATACATGGACGGATGGACGGAGGACAGGAGAAACACATAACGGAGTTACACTCCTGAATAAAGACACATATACAAGCAATTTTGATAACACCAAATCAGTAAGAGAATAGGTCATATTGAAAGATCTTATTTTACCTTGTAGAGAAGCTGCTGTCATATGTCGTATTATTCTGAGATATTTGTGAAAATGCTCTAAATATCCATTCCGTAAAAATTGCTGCTTATCGGTTGTTAGAAATCATCAGTGTTTTCTTGGGGCTATCACTGTGGCCAGATTTCGGTCATGTGCTTTTTCTTACGGAATATTTTCGGGATAAGGCTAAATCTTATCTACTAGACTTCAATTTAAACTCTACTCTATATTGCTTTGATAACAAGTTAGATGCTTCACGGGCGCATGTATCTTAAACAGTATTCTCTTATAAATTGCATGATTAAAGAAGATGCAGCGCACAGTTCAAGCTTTCCTCAACTGCACGTCACGCTAGAACAAACATTCCTCTAGCTAGTGCCTTGAAATCGCGGATCTAATGGTGTTACGAAACAACACGGACTCTTGCATAAAAAGTATAGAGTAATTGTAGTTGTAATGAGTAGTTGTAAGAATTAACACCAACCATGACTTGAATAGGATCAAATGCAGATGAATGGGTTGTTTTGCCTTTGCAGCCAATTTGGATAAAAACACTCGCTGCAACTTCACAGCTCGACTTTCCCAGCTGCACGCGCAGCAGGTGGCAGGGGGTGTTTAGTACCATTCTGTAATCGGTGGTTCATTCAAATATAGGAATCAGTCCCATTTGGACCTCACTCAAATCTAGTCCTTATTTATAAAACCTCCTACTGTTAACCAGTAGTTAAGGGAGATATCTAAACTACTAAACATAAAATATTTTTGCACTATTTATTTTAACTTTCTTGTAATTATCATTGCGTCTGATGAAGACAACAGCTTGTTGTGGAAAGCTCACAAATAGAATTCAATATTTAATTATCTACTAACCATTTAAAGAAAGATGTTGACCTCTGTAACGAAAGAAAGAATTCTAAATTGGTGAAAGTGAATATTCCTTTATTTTAAACGGATGAAAGTATTTCAAATTGTCATTTACATACAACATATAAGAAAATAAATTTGATGTATTCAAGGTCAGGTGCTTTTTAGCCCAGTCAATTTGGGCTTTTAAGAAGTTTGATGTCCGTCGGTCTGGCTGGTGTGCGCACGATAACTCATCAGCAGGTTGGTGTGTCAGGTTTGAAAACTTCTACACACGTTGCTTGTGTCAAAAGGGAGGATTTATCTCAATTTGAAGTCAATCGGTCTGCTGTGTGACCACTGGGGGTCAAAAAGGTTCGATCGGAAGGCATCTTGCCACTCGTGCGCTTCCAGTTGGTCGATTTTAATCTTACAATGCTAAGTGTGTCGAATAAGAAACAATTGGCTGTGAAGTCCCTTTTAATATATAGAAAAATCGTATCAAATTTTGGAGACAATCATTAACCGATGTGACCAATGGGGGCCAAATCCTATTGCTTCGATGGGGTCCTTCACTTCCAATTTTAACCGAGTTTAATTATGCGTCGACAATTCAATGTGTATTCATGAAATATCAGGGCGAATGAAATAACTTGGTTAACTCAGGCCTCTATGTATCCGGAATGGGTTTATTGTGGCCAACCCGAGAGGCTTGTTTGCTTCTAACTGGCCGATACGAATTGTTAATTTTCTAAAGTGTTCACTAAGAGTTTTACCAAAATAGTTTTTTTAGTAGAAATCTTTTTGCTTCTGACTAGCCAAATACAGATATTACTCAAATGACAGCCTTTCTTTTTCAGCCGACTATAATACGAATTATTATCAGGAGTGGAATATTGGCATGATATCCTAGAGCAAAATAAGAAGGGTTCGGGGGTGAAACCCAAAACATTCAAATAAATCCTTATCATTCATATGATATTTCACATTAAGACAATAAAAATTGTCCGGGCTAAAGAAACTGCTTGGCATGAAGTTTTATAAATTACAATGCTTGGTATATATGTCTTGAATTTGCTCTCTT
>JAQGBV010001755.1:0-14099 GCA_034698685.1 Isotomurus pseudopalustris
GAATGGTCACTCAAAAATGGTTTTCAAAGAGTGGAATGAATTAGCTCGGAGGGTAAATCATTATTAGTTGTTTTTGATAATTCCCCAATTATAACCTAATTGTGAAGAAGAAACCTTGAAACTGAGAAAAGGGTTTCTGCAACTCGCGAAATATTATTACGAACATATCATTAGAGCTTACAAAATAGCCTGGCGTATATCGTGTGTTATGCAAAAGACGCCGTAAATCATGATCGCATGGGAGATAATCCTCGCAACAAATGTGCTAACTATGGCACATCTGAGAGAAAAGTATACAGGAGACCACATTACAACAACAGATAGCCTCCTGTCACTACCAAAGCCAACTTGGCCAACCCTTTCTTTCTTTTCCAACCAAATATTGCGTGATTCAAACTAGTTCCATGTAATAAACTGACAATTTACGACTCCAACGACGACGGTTCACTCCAAATAGTCCAAATGAGCTCTCTCATTACAAATCCATCCACCTGAAATCAAACCACCAGCACCAGACGGGCTTCTCTTGACTTGAATCTCTTGGGTCTCCTCAGTTGCGTGTGCCCAAGGTCCAGGACAAGCCAAATCTGTAACACGTCTATACACACTTATAAGTGTATTTTTTATATTAAAAAATCCCTACACCAAACTATATGCTAAAAAGTGACGAAGAGAGAAACCAGAGCAGAGGGAGAGAGTTTCGTGAAGAAGACACAGCCGCTCAGCACTTGAGACTTGAGACCAGAAGGCACTTTGTAAGTATTTTAAATGACACACACACACACATTAAAGAGTCTTGAAGATGAAGCGACGATGATGATCGCATGTGCAATTACAACCTTATTAACCCCTGTGTAATGTGTGTGTGTGTGTGTGTGTGTGTGTAGAAGAAGTAGGCTGTGTTATGTGGAGATGAGAAGGAACGATGAACATTGTCCCAAAGATAATTGCTTGTTAAATTTTGTGAAGAAAGGATGAGAAGGGCAAAGAGTAAAGAGTAAAGGTTGACATGCAAGCCAAAAGTGAATAGAGAGAATTAAGCCAGAAGGTGTTCATGCAGTTTGAGGAAAGTTGAGATTACGGCTCTTACGCTACGCTACCACTTTTTTCGCTTTCATTGAAACAGTTTAGCAGAACAGGAGCAAATAAGTAGTTAAGTAGTTTACTGAGGCAGTTAGCCATTTCATTAAATTACTGGAGGTCATGCATCTTCCCATGCGATCATCCTCCGCGTCTTTGGTGGATTTGAAGAAGCAGGTGGGTGATCACTAATTAAAAGCATCATGATGGGATTCGAATCTCTCCCCATTCTTGTAATTACAACTTTGGAACAGTTTGTTTAAAGTGTGAAGAAGTATGGGGGGCCTCATGTTCAAATGTTCAATCTCCGGGGGGTAATTATCTCACCGAGACACAGGCAACAAAAAGAGGGTGACACTTTTATAAAAATGGAAGTAATCTATAATACACAGTGATGATTCTCCACGCAGATAATGTGGAATGATTTAATGAATAGTAATGATGATTTTAGAGGCACGATTTGTTGGCTGAATTGGAGAGCCAGGTGCCCCAATCTCACATACAGAAATTCCAAGGTACACTGCTGCGTATTCTGTTTTTATCTCATTTCATCTTCACAATGACTTGAGGATAAGAAGATACTTGAGGACTTGATTCTGATTGTGTAATCAAACATTTAATCATCCATGGAGAGTTTATTGTCTCTCGTTTCTACTGTTGCAGGGTGAGATGGCAGGTGATTTTCTATAATTGACGTATTTGTGCTGACAAGATCAGATCTTGACTCAGGAGACTGACAGAGTGTGATTTGAACATTTGAAGATCTTATTTTCTTCCAGAGACTGTGAACACCCAGGCCGTGTATATATTGGACCAATTGGACCTCGTTTGTCCTGTCAAGACTCAAGACATGTGCAGCGACCTTTGGTGTCCCTTCACATGATTTGTGACATTATAACCGGAAAGGGTAAATAATAAGGAACAACCAACACTTTTTAAGTTGGTGCTCATGAAGCTTCAAGACTTTTATTGGACTAATTTCGCCCTAACCCCTCATTACGTCAATGGGAACGTGTAATAAACCTGGGGAAACCTAATTTGGCCTTTTCTCGACCCTTTCCTGGAAATATTTCCATGTGTGTGTATTTATTGTTAGGCTAGATGCGACTGGCAACTGGGAACTGGGGAGTTTTGAGTTGTGGCCAATTGCCCTATTATCACATTTACCCTCAACAAGATGACTTAATACTTGTTGAGAATGAAATATGTATTTCTGTGAAGATACACAGAGATGCTTATGTTATATGAGAGTGCATTGTAATTGTAAGTGAGCTGAGCTCGCGAGGTTTCCGCTGCTTTTACACTTGAACCCTTGACCTGTGCTGTACTGGGTGTACGGGTTGTTGTGTCCATCGTAGAAGGCACAGAATGTGATTAGCAAGGCTATAAATACCTTAAAGAGACAACAAAGGCTCCATGGTACGAAGTACGAGAGGAATGGTCACGAACTCGTAAGTTCGTAAGACCTGCTGGGTCGGATTTGGTCATAAGCTTATTCATGTATTTCTCCACGAGCTCCGCTCCACAGTTTACCACGTTTGTTTGAGAGATCCCGAGTGAGTTGGTAATAATAATGTCTTGCGAGTCTTCCCTCTTGTTCTCCTATTATTAGTTATTCCCATTGTGTATTATTTACATTTTAGTGCTTTACGATGGCAATTAGGATAATAAAACTGCTATTTAGATTTTGAAATATGCTTTCCTGGGACAAAATATGTCTTCATCAGAGCAAACATCTCTCGTGTCTCACTAAAGTTCTCCTTGTGTGTTTATGTTTAACGATTTGTGTCATCCTCAAAAGTAAAGCTTACACTTTTGTTCTGATTAAATCTGTAGAATTTAATTTTAAATTATTTCTCGTACTCATTCACTTTCACTTTTTACTTCAATGCGCAGCCATTAAATGATTATTCGTAATACCAAATAAATGGCAGTCTTCATCAGATTTGTATAGCATCCAGGAAATTGTTTTTAAACCAATGTAGATGTAGCTATATAATGAACTCTTGAGTCAATTTCGACTGTCGAAAAACTAAAAATGCTTTCCAGTTTGTAAGTAGAAGAATGTTGGGTTAAAAAATACTTTTTGATGCTTCAGAAGTCCAAGGCATATCACACAGACAGTGAAATATGTTTTTATATTGAAATCAGGGATTGTGTTGATTCTGTTTGCCACAGTGTGTGAAGAAGAACAATTAGCTACCTATTTTTGCTTAGAATTATGAGTAATTTTTATTAAGCATGCAAGCAAGTAATCTTCATAAAGAATGGAATTATAATTTTTATTTAATTTTGCCTTCGAACCTTCAGGATTTGCAATGATGATTTTCAACTCCTTTAAAAATAGGGGGGGGGGGAGGGGAGGAAGATGCCACTCCCCTTTTAGTGGGACAGAAGAAGGACACCCTCCAGGGCAACTTTCTTATCAAATTGTCAGCTGCTTTCTTTAGATCCCTGCTTAAAGTTAGCATAACATTGTCGGGTTTTAGACATTAAGCATTTTGTCCCGTTTGTTTACTCATTGCTATTTCATTTTCACTTCCTTCAGAAGTTCACAAAATCGGTAGATCTGGAAGATACAGATGATCTTTTATCTTGTGCAGCCGTACTGCTCACTATCTACCAGTGTGATCGCCATATTATACATTATACAATAAGTTTGTTTGATCTGGGGCAAGATTAACCAAACTCTGTATCATATAGTCTCTCTTTCGTGAAGTATCAATCGTCCATCTGGCTATCCTATTGAAATTGCGTTTGCTGTGGGCTGATAGATTTACTATTTGTCCAAAGATTCATCCTTCCCGAGTCCCACGACCCATCCCTCCATCCCTATTTCACATTATTTTGTAACTCCTCTCAAAGAATTACCGGAGATGGCCTTTAATGATAAGTTGACAGAGCAGCTGGCCAATAATATTCCATTTTGATTTTGCTATCTCACCCAGTTGCATTTTAAAGTTACTATGAACTATGAACCATTTCGAATACAATCAATAACAGATATGCTATACGAATCATTCCAAATATTTGCACAGTTTGGCCACAAACTACAAGCTACAGATATCTTTTCTTTTAGAAGCCAGGAAGCCTCTACAACATTCCCACAACTTGTGGGTCTCCACAGATAGTTTAATCAGTCATAATTACAATAGCAAATCATCCTGGTAAAGGAATTCACTCGTATAAAAAAGGATAAGCTTCCACGTACAATGTTGTTCTGTGGTTGAATACCTCTGAATATTGACAGAAGCAAACAGTTTACATTGTGAGCTTACACAATTATTGTTGTATCGGAGAGAAAACTCAGAATTGATACTCTTTGGATTGTATCAAAAGCTAAAGAATGTGTTTTCCCTTTGTAAGCCAAGGGTTAAGGTTAAAAAGTAGCGAGAGAGAGAGAGTAGAGAGATCGTATTATTCAATCTGTCAATCTTCCCTTTGCTCTGGTGATGGCATTCACCCATCCAATGTTGAATCGTTGAATGTCACTGTCAAATTGGGATATTAATCTACCTCCGGTCCTTTCTTATTTCTTTTCCCTACAATAACCTTAACTCTCTATGTGTGTGCATCTGTGATCTGAGAATGTCAATAAAAAATCCAACAAATCTTACACAAGAAATCATAATCGAAAATCGAGAGCCACCCAATATATAATCCAACATTGTGAGTGATTGAGTAACAAACGAGTAACAAGAAGTTGTTTTGTTACTTCCAGACATCCTAAGTGTTCAGATGTGGCCACAATTGATCTGCAGTGGAAATATTTGCTAAAGGTATCTCCATCCCATTCACCTCTCTTCTTCTTCTGATCTTCACGTTTACTTTTGTACTTTCAAAACACGTGAAACAACAACATGTTGCTTACTACGATCGACTATAAATTGTACAAGGAAATATTCCAAACATTACTTATATTATTATTAACTTGTACTTCTCATCTCTAGCATCTCTATATAATGTCGTATAGTAATTCATTACAAATTAAACTCACTTCAGTACACACACACACTCTCCTAATAAAACACATTTGTGACTTGCTTTGAATCTAACTCGTTTTATTACACCGCGTTCATTTCCCTGATGAATTCAACAAGCTAGTTTATATGCAGTAAATTAATCTCGTTTAAGACAGAGACTAACAACTGCGACTGTAATACATATTGTCATCACATAGTATAACAAGTGAGTATACAGATTCAATCATAAAATCATATAGAACACTGGAATTATCATATTATTACGTGTTATTGAGGATCCTATTCAAGAGAAGAAGAGATTTCCTCTAACAAGGAACAAGTTTGTATTTCCTGTGAAAGTTTATTCTTCTTTCTTCAAGTATCTGAGAATAAGTTATAAACTCGTCAGATAAACGAGCAAAGAAGGAGATTGATGAGCTGTAACTTTTATAGCATTTCGTATTTGCTCAAGGAAAAAAGTTGAAGAACAAAGTTGAATTTGTTTTATTATCAAATTTACCTCTGACTTGGACAAATAAGGGAAGGGAGAATAGGAGGACGGAAAGATCTGTTGATCTTCTCGTCTTTGAAACTTTGAATAAAAAAGGTTTCATAGTATTAAAGGAGTGTGGAAAAAATTCATCAGGGATCATCGCAGCAGAGTTAAAAGTTAAAGGACGCTGGAAGAAGGAAGAAGGAAGGAAGGACCCTTAACCTAAGAAACGACGATGTAAATCTAAGGGTGATTTTATGTGCGGGCCGTAAACTTATGGAACATGTACTAAAGTCAAGATCATTTAGAATTAATACCTTTTGGGTTAGTTGGTGTTTGGTGAGTTGTAGTAGTTTGTGAGTATTGTGAGGTGGTGACGATAGCACCTGCATGTGAAATGAAGGGTTTGGGTTTTGAGTTTTGAAAGTATAGTGTGGTGATGGTAATGAAGATCATGTCCACACCCACAGATTTTTTATTAAAGTTAAGTCAACCATGTTAAATAGTTTGTGAGTGCGTGCTTTATTGAACACAAAATGTTTCCTTAACTTTATTCAAGCGACTATTCGACTAGTTGAATATTCAATGTTGAATTCTTTAGGTGAAGAAGGTGAGAAAGGAGGAAAAAGGGTAGGAAATTAGCATCTGTCAAGAGAAAATTAAACCCGCAGGTAGACGTATACTTTGGTGGAATAAGGAATATAATTTTCGCAATTAGCGTATCATCCCTTATGTCACTGGAATATTGCTGATGTTGCAAATTACGCGAATAAAGACCTTTTTGTGTTTCAGGGGAGCAGAAAGTGTGGCATTATAATTTCAACAGGTAGTCCGTTGGTTCAGGTGATGGCAGAAATGTTCTTGGGTATTTGAAGATTGGAACAATGGGGAAACTGCAGTCATAATCATAATCCAGCGCCTGTACTTTCAAAGGGTCGCATAAGCGAGTATCACTTTCATTCTAATTGCTCTAGTTATTCTACCTGAAGCAGAATCACAAACATTCCTCCACTTATCGCCTTCTCAGTTCCACAATCAGTTAGAGAGGTAAACTTAATGCGTGCGTAAGTAATTACGAATAAATAACAACACAATATGGTGGTACAAATGCCGACACATTAAGGAAAGAGAAGCCAGCAGACGCAAGACAAGACCTTCTCTTCCTCAGAGGGACCTTGTCGTGTGTGATTTTATTCAAATTCACTTTTTATCTCTTAGCAGGGACTCCCGAAGAGATGAATCGAATTAGTCAAAGTCACAATTTATTGATAACTAAACCAGTTCGCAAATGAGTTGCTTATTTACAGAAAAAAGGAGGTAGGAATTATATGATTGCATGCTCAAGTCACGTAATCATTGCTTGAGTTTCAATGACAGATGCATTCGCAAAAACTAACTTACAATTTCCATGCAGCAGCAGCAGCAGCAACAGGTAGCTTAAATAAATTGTACCTTCAATCGCCGGCATTCAACATGCAAGAATATTTTACACAAGACACACAAGAGCGAAGAGAGAGAAGTTTTAGTAGCAGAATGTAGTAGATTGTAAATCATGCATAATCCTTCTAATTAACTACAACTTATGCCCAGAGTAATTAAGCAAATTCAATGCAAATTACTTGATTCTGTAGTTCCCATGTGGTCTTGTCACTCTCAAAAACTTAAAAGGGGCAATTATACATGACTACCGCAATTATTTAATAGATGCAGTTTAATTAATTGAGTCTTCTCATTTCATATTCCAAATATGCAGATTTATTTTGGCAAACAGAAAGAACTACAAACGAAGCAGTCTGATTAAAAAAGGATGTGTTTGGTTGATGAGCTACCAGCAAACGAAGATTGGAATTTTATAAAATTCCATTCGATCGTTTCATTGAAGCGCAACTGTTGACCGTGTTGAATTTCGAAATGAAAAACATTTTAATTCAGCCTGAGATGCATCATCCACACTTGTGTTTTATAATTAACCTTTCATACGACCTCCAACACCTGGCCTCACGGATTTCGACAAAGTCTCACCTGAATCCCATTATCATATATAACTTCCATGAGTTATTGACATGAGCCGCCGCGACTACCTCTCAAGTTATTGGTAAGTACCTCCGACAGATGAAGAGAAGCAGTCTTAGGCCTTAGGAGTAGGAAAGATGGTAAAAGTGTAAGTGAAATGATATTTTGATTGACACAAACTATTCCCATCTTGACTTCAAACAACGGAGTGTCTAATCTCTAATGGTACTTTGCATACACAAGCACACAATCTAATCGCATCCGTCAATGGTTACAGATATTCTATATACTTCTCTTCGGGAGCGGCAGCACCAACTGCTTTTCTTTTGAAGATGCATCATCTTCTAATCTTCTTCCAACTAAAAGTTAACATCAAACAGGTGTATGTATCGAGTATTCGTCAAAAATCAATGGTAAATTAACTTGGAAAGGAATAAAACGCAATTGCAGTTCTTTCTATTTTATTAATTTGCTTTTAATAATTCATTAGAGTAAAGGTAGTATATCTGTAGCTGTATCTCTTGAGGGATTGAGATTGAGGAATATATAAAATTTAAAAAAGTCGGAGGGTTTTATAGGAAGAAAAGTAAGTCCAGTAAGCTTTTAAAGAATGGAAGAAGATTAAAAGTAAAATGATGTTTGTGCCGGCTGTTTTTGTGCTGTCGATTGTCGATAATAGCTTTATGACTTGAGACGAGAAGCTTTCACTTTTGACTTTTCTAGTGGTGAACAATCAAAGAGTGCGTCAAAAGTCACAACCCTTTAATCTTTAACTGTGCTTGTCCTCGGAAGCTGTGGGAATGATTGTGTGGGACTAACACTAACACAGCTTTCTTATTGTTGCATCCACGCACCTATATCCATGAATTTGAATGGATGCATGGAAAGTCCTAACCACAAAGGTACTAAACAAAGTGTCAGAGATGTTTGAAAGCTTGAAGGAAGACATGTGTGTGAGTGAGCATTGTTAAGTGTTAAGGCACTTCTTAGTTCTTGTGGTTCGATATAAGAAGCCAATTTAAGTAGCATCTTGTGAATAAGATTAGAATTTAGTCTTGTTGGTTGTCGAACAAAGCGATACAAAGGAAGGGATACTGATATGTGGATTGATTAGTCTATTACAAGTTTACGTTGGATAGGAACACAATTGACACTGACATTCAGAGTTGACTTTAGTTAAAGTTTGATAATGGAAATGGAGTTGGATTAAAGAAGGAAGGAAGAGTGGGAATAAATGGAAGGGGTTGAAAAATGGATGAGTACAATGAGATGAGCCGACACATGAGAGACTGAAGCACAAAAGACTTTCCTAATGCGATTCTGACAGCCTAACGATTAGAATCAGAGTTTTAAAGCCCTGCCGACATTTGACGGCCCTCAATGCTGTTGCCCTGTTGACTTCTCACTGGCCACCCAATTGTGTCTTGCATTTCAATTAGCCCAACTTTCATGAGTACACACACACACAACATTACATTGTTTCAGCCAAGAAATATTAATCACCCAAGATAACATTACAATTACTGATTCACAGTGACAATATTTAGAAACTACTGAATGCGTAGAGTTCTATTCGCGTGATTTGTTATTATCGTTACTTGCAGATCTCGATGTACACAGTACACAGGAACAAGCCATCTATACTTATTGTAAGGTAAATTAGTGCTTGCTGCATCATATAAAGTCATTGCAATCTATCAATCCATCAAAATCGCATATATTTCCTGTGAATTCAAAATTCAAAATTATCTATTGACTGCAACCAAATTACCATCAGCTTTATCCACAAATTCACGGATGGCCCTCAGAAGAGCCCTTCATTTGAAGTACAAAGGCTAAAAGGAAGAATTCCCGAGTCCCGTCTCTGTCATCTCTGCCTCAGAAAGTGGAGTACTTGAAGAAAGTCAAATATGATTCACCTGGTGACAACTGTGTGTGACGATGACGAGAGTGAAGACTACTCCTCCTCCTCCCACGTCCTAAATCGACAGAAGAAGAACGCTGTGATATTCCTCAAGAAGGAATAAATAAAGAAAGGATCACAGGTAAGGAAGGTGGTAATAATAATCATATATAAACCGTAATGCCCATCTTTTAGAGAACTCCACAAGACAAAATCCGGCAGCTGAGTTGACAATTCCAACGCACTCCGCCTCCTTTCTTCTTCACTTCTCTCAGTCAAAAGTCATTCCATCCAAATCCAAACGTCCATAAAGTCCACACCACAAAATGATTGACAGCACTTGACATTCTTATAAAATGAGACGTGTCTCTCCTCTTTGACTCCCTGTAACTTCTAAATCTAAAGCTACATGCATGGCTATTATAATATTTAACTTTTATTATTTGTCCACCCAACCTCGTCATTTTCTAAGTGACCACAACAGATTGATTTCAAGAGAGAAAGTCTGTAACCCTCACAATAAATAAAGCGTGTAAAATATTCACGCACACTTAAGTGAGCAAGAATAATTCATGTCCTGATTAAGCCTCGCATTTCCCACATAATTTGTGTCCGTTTGAATGCAAATCTCTAAAATCCACTGTCCCCTTATTTGCAGCTTTGATGTGATTCCCAATTCTCATAGTCCAATAATTGCATTACATTTAATGCCTTTTACAGACTTAAGTTCGATGAATTCGTTCGTAGAGAGATGTCGATTCCTGCGGGAACAATAGAAAGACCGGGGGAAGTGGTGGAGTGTCAAAAATGTATTGTCCATGCGAAACAGTCCCACTACTTTTGTAGTTAGAAGTCTGCCCACTCGTCTCTTCTTGGAAAATGTGTCTGATGATGATGATGATGAAGGATGTCTCCTTCGTTAACCCTTTCCCCTAGCTAATCCATCTCCACAACACCAAAGCCATCAGCTTCAGTGGTGGCTAGCTTCATTTCATATCTTTTATTTATTAACGATTCATCTATCCATTGTGTGTGGAATAACGAATCGCATAATGGTAATAAGATTTCCTCCGAGTCTCCGTCAGTTTGCGGAAGAATAATAATAATATATTTTTCACTCCAACAGTCCACAACAGTCAGTTGACTCTGCTTAAAGGTTTCATAGTTTCATTGTGACTACCGAAAAGACTTGTGAGTGCAGCCAAATAATAAAATAGGCCAACCTAAAACCTAACCTTATCATTCGTAGACATACACACAGACACACAGAGTTAGCTTAACTTTTAGGGAAAAGGCTTAGCGGTTTCTGTTACAAACGGATAGCCCTCATAAGTAAAATACATCCGATTAGGAAGTCATACGAGTTGAAATTGACATGTGAAGCTCTTCTGACACTGACAGGCTTCGCCCGTCCTTTATATACCACATTACAATGCAATTACAAGTTAACTCTTTAATTCACGGAACAAACAAAGTCATGTAAAAATGTGACTTTCGTTAGTGTCAGCCTGAATGTGACACACTCGTCTTCAGTCTTTTGGGTAGTACGGAGAAATCGGCATCGCATAGCGTACACACACACACACAGAGTAATTGTCAGAATTACTCTTTAACTAACAACTCACTAACCGCTTGTATTGTACAGTTGGCAGTTCAGAATGTTCAAATGTTCAAATTAACAGGATAACTGTTTCACAAAAGCACACTGCACTGCCCAAATGTCATGCCACACACACACACACAGATTTTGATGACCCCCATGCATCCTCGTAATTGGTATGCATTCATCAAAATAATTTATTTACACGGGTCAATTAGCAATAAATCTGAAAGATCGCTTCCATTGTCCTAACGCAAACAGCATCAATTGAATGAATCAAGGCACACATTCCACTACAATAACCTATACTAAGATACAGAAAGCGTTATGGAGTATGGATAAAACAAATACTTAACTCTTCTAGACTTCTAGCAATAAAACGCTATTTTATACATTAAGTAGTCAGCAATCAACTATACAGTCCGTTGAATCCATACACTTTTGGCTCTTCGGTGGTCCTGCATTGTCGGTGGGCAAAGGTGTGTTTGAGCCCATAATTAAATCAAAGATTCTCATAATTTACGATAATTTTAACCTCTGAAAGGAAGACTACCCTTTGTTATTTACCCGTACACATAAAAGCAGAAGTCTTGAAAGTGGTTTCGCTAAATCTCCCAGTGTAAATACACTTCTTGAATTATAAACATGTACAGCAGAGTTGTAATAATAATAAATTCATACCTGATTAGTCTTCTTATGTGTGTGTGTGTGAGAAGAAAACGAAATCTTATTATTTGATTACATTATCCTTCCAGTTAAACATTTGCATATGGTTGCAACTCACCATTCTCCAAACTCTCTCTGCACACAGCCTATTCGCTTCTGTGTGGGAAAACACATGCAAAACGGATTATTCTGGCTGTGAAAGAACAATAAGGGTTTGCAGAAAGAATGGCTTCTTGAAGTTTTTAATAGCATCTTATAGACAAAATCCCCAAGATAATAGTCACACACAAGACAATCCGAGTTTAAGTTGACGGTAAGTCCTCCAACCACCACTCCTTCCTTCGCATCCTCCAATCCTCCCTCCTTCCCATTTGCACAAAATTTATTTATTGCCAAAGTATTTTATTTGATTTTCATGCAGTAACAACAGCAGCCAGCCAGTTTTTTATTTTATCTTAATCATATTCACCCAAAGACATAACACACACACAGCACATCTTATACATAAACTCTCCTCAACTTACTTATACATTAAAGTAAGGAGGTTGTCATATAGAACATATAACCAAGAAAAAGAACATCTTTCTTCTCTCCTCAACTTCTTCTTCTTCTTCTTCTTCTTCTTCTTCTTCTTGTCTCCTTCTTCTTCCTGCGAAGGAATAAGGAGGAGAAGTGCGTCTGAAATATAAAATGTATTTGCACAGCACTTGAAATTAAATTCTTCCCGTCCCATCTGACAGATAAATAAAAAGACAAATAATTTTGATGTAATATTAAAACATCTACGAGGTCCCGACAACCAACCGAGTTTGTCTCGTCTTGTCCTCTTGTCCCTTGGTGCTGCTAAACAAGACGCGGCCATACACATTCATTCTGCTATACTATACATACGACCAAGAAGAATTTGTATGCAAAGCTTATAGCTCTTCGACTCCCTACACGAATATTAAGAAAATACTATAGGAAATAAATGCAAAGTTTCCAATGTGTTAGAGAGTACGAATAGAATGTATGTACACACAGTCAGAAGCATTTATTGTACACTTAACTCTGGAGACAGAAAGATGACATGAGGTTTTCATATGAAACCAAATCCTGTGGGATGTCTCTTTGGAATTCCACACGGATAAAGTTTACTTTGACTTGACTCTCTTGTGGATGACAGAATACAAATAAGTTCCTCTCCCATCCTCATCATCATATCATAATCAACGTGATAATCTTTCTTAGGAGGAGACAAATTATGTACACACAGCCACCCACTATAAATCTTGATGACAAATACGAAATTTTTTAGGTGACACTTAACGCGAGGCAATGAGACAACACGACAGATCACCAAAAAATTTTATTTCACTGTCAACGTTCTGTCATCTGTGTGCTGCTGCCCTAAAAGTATCCCTTACAGTTTTCTACTAGAGAATTCTTCCTACAGAATTTTATATTGTTTGCATATTATTATGTAGTCTGATTTAAATACTTAATGTAAACCGAGAATGTGTGTTATTTAAGGTCAAAATACTTTCAGGTTTCTTATGAACTTCATTTTAAAATTTAAATATGTAATTTGATACTTGAAACATCTTTACTTTTGAGCGTATTAAAATAAAAACAAGAAATAAATTACATGAATAATAAAGGTTTTTTATAAAAATTTTTATATGTAACTTAAATAACGTGTGACCTTTGAAGTTTGAACTGTGTAAAGTGTACAAATGCTTTGAAAGTTTTTCCAAGTAATTATGCCATAATGATGACCCTCATTAAAACCAATAATATTTTTTATCTTTTGTTGTGTTGTGCTCACATCCTTAAGTGCGGTTGAGCTGAAAGGAAAGGATTGCCCTGTTTTTTCTTCTATCTCTTTCTTGCCTTTTCCTACAGAAACTTAAGAAACTTAAGACTTAGCACACATCACAAGAAACTAAGAAAGTAAAAAATATTTTAAAGAAGTGAGGAATTTCAACCCTTTTCATGTCTACGGTCCCCAGAAAAGCTTCTTTAAACATTACAATCGTACTAATTAACGACTCTTGTGCAGTGAAAGAAAGCTTCCTGGATTAGTTTGTTTTGTCGAAAGATTTAACCCTTTCTTTGTTTAATTTTTATGAATCTCTTTTATTACAATGAGCCATCATTACACAGGGAAGATTTTCCTTTGTGGTTGGTCCGGGTTCTAATCGAATACACCTGCGTGTAACGTCTAAAAATGTATCTGTTGTATTTTGTATACCAACCAACTGCTCACAACAGGAGGACCCTTTGAATGCTCAGCAGCTCATCTTCCCTCATTTTATATTTTATATATATCTCTTCTTTATCGCTTAACATCAGTTTGCGTGCTTTGTAACAGAGCCACTGAATTTTTTCGAAAATGAAACT
>JAQGBV010001756.1:0-14099 GCA_034698685.1 Isotomurus pseudopalustris
ACGAAGCTAGGAGTCAAAAAATGGTTGTTCATGATTTGGACTTCCGGCGATGGGGAATGGAGAAAGCTAGACAATTCCCTGGATTTAAATTTTATACTAGCGATTCATGGGTTCATTGCCGTAAAAACGGAATGGGATTGTCTCTAGAAGAATTCAAAAACTTGTCAGTTTTCGTGAAGTTAGAAACAGAAGTCAAATCCAAGAAGCTGTGGAATCTTTTCGAGCTGAAATCAATGGTCTTTTGCCAAACTATCAACCACGAAATGTAATAAATACGGACCAAACCGGCTTTAACTACGAAATGCACTCCAACAGAACCCTTTCGTACAAAGTTGAAAGCTGTACTGTCGGAGCTGCGATATCCCCAACAAACAAAGTTACGCACTCGTATACTGTACAGTATTGCATTTTGATGAGTAAGGAAATAATGGGGGATGCTTATGTTTGTCTGCAGGTTAGTTTTGAATTAGATTGTTTTGAATTGTTCCATTCAAAATCGCAAGTTTCAATTCCATTGCTTGAATTAAACAGGAAACAAACGGAAAGTTTGGACCGATTGTTGAGGCCAATCTTTTTGCTGCCCCTAATTTGACGGTTGACTGCAGCAAATCTGGAAAACTCTCAACTCAACTGGTCGATATATTTCTTGAAAAGGTCGTTAAACCCAAAATCTCTGGGCCCGTTCTCTATCTAATTGACAACTGTTGTGGACAGAAAAATGAAGATCTTTACCATCCTAGATTTCAGAATGAATTTGTCAAGTTGAACGTTAAGTTTATTCCTGAATGCACAACCGATCAATGTCAACCATTGGACATGATTTTTCATCGCCAACTAAAATATTTAAATCGTCATTTCTATGAATTTGCGATTTTACATGTTCGTGAGTTTGAAAGAGACACACTATCGACAAGAAATTCAATTTTAAAGCTGCAGTCACTAGTTCATTTTTTCCTACAAGCTCCTGTTTTTAAACCAATGATTGAATATTCATGGTTCAGTAGTGGTCTAGGGGTTTCGGAAAAGCCTGAATTCAAGAATGTAAAGGAGGTCTGCTTCAATCTTTCAAATATGAAATGCCAGAACTGTGAAAAATGTGCGTTTATAAGGTGTAGCTGGTGCTTTGAACTTTTGTGCTTTGATGAGTGTTTTCATGATTATCTTTTGATGATTTGTAAAACCAGCCCTTACCTTTCTGTTCCAGCTTAAATCTATAACAATGTTGTATGTTAGAACTGCTTTAAGTAATAATTCCTGCTTTATAAGTAACATTTAGGAGCTTGTTCCAATGCTCGTACATTTGTGCGTAGAGCCTCTAATTCCCTTGTTTTCATGATTTGTTGAAAAAATCTACTAACTGTTTGTAAGTAAACACGAATGGAAAGCTTGAGCTTAAGGTGAAAGCCGTTTGCGAGAGAGAAAAGAGAGAGCGGAGGAAAGGGTTGTGTGGAGCAGGCGGAAGGAACGACTGTAGCGTGTGAAGCCGCAGAAGCATAGAGCGAGCGAGCGGTGCAGCGCGCGACTTTGAGCGCTCATAATAGTGCGGAACGTGAGCATCAGCCGATAAAATTAGCAGCATGGTTTTTGTTATTTTTTGCTGAATTTTTTGGCTATAAACTTGTTCTGATAGTCGCCAAACACGAGTGAAAGTCGCATTGTTAGTACAAACCATTTGCTTGTGGTTAACCATTGATTTGGAAAGTAATCTAAGGGATACCACATCTTCCTAAGTACTATGATATTAAAACCGCATATATATGGGCAGAACAAAGATACAGGGAGATTTTAGATCGCAGATCATCACATCTTCTTAAAATATGTTCAAATGATTATTCAGAAATATCACTCTAAGTATTATTGTATTGTCTTAAGATTAAGTTGAGATTGATGATGATGATAATGTTTGGGCTGAATGCCTGGTGGGAAAGAGTGTGAGGCTCTGTGCCAGTAGCATGTTTATGAGGTTAATGATGATAATAGCATATGGGCCGAAGTAGGGCCGAACTTGTGATCTTCTGTAATTATGAATAATTTCAACAGATTTCAGGTTAAATAATTAATTGGATCATTTAATGATGTCGATCTGAATCTATTTTATTAATTGGATCATTCCTTTGAATGTAGATTTGAGATTATTACGATTGGGACTGCCTGTGGACTTATTTGTCGAAATGTGGGTATAGCTACAGCTACAGGGATGATGTGTTAGTTTTAAGAAATGAGGGACAGTTCTCTCTTCGGATTGGAATCAGAGGATAACTCATTGTCAGTTTTATTGCAGCAGCTTTTATTCATTTGTTTTTCTCTTTTTCTTTTCACACTGTTGAGCAGAAGTAGTCGCTTTTGTCACAGTACACTGTGAGTTGGGTTCGTTGAATAAATGTATTTTCAAAGAAAGAGTTTATAAAGGAAAAGGGACTCTTTATTCAGGGTTAAATGAGAATTTACAAAAGTAATAATAGCGACTACACTCCAGTCACTGCTGGAAGTGTGACGGATGGTAGGTGGGAGTGAAGTGAAGACGGTGTCTTCGATGGAGGTTTAAGTACTCCTTGAAATGTCTGCATTGGGGACGTTGGAGATGGAAGTCTCGATGTTAAGTTAATCCATCTGCAGTCATTAAGAATGACTGCAGAGAAAGATGGTGAAAAGTCTTGACTCATGACTAACTCTTAATTGTTATGAATACACTAACAGATCACACACACACTCACTCATACACAAACATACTAGGTACAATAATACATGCTTACATGCCAATTATATAGAGACATCGAATGAGAAGTGTACAGCTTTTAAGTAATCTTAAAAGCTCTGTGATATTCTTCCCCCTCCTGAAGACGTATCAATAACAGTTTTTTAGACATTAGATCAGCTATCCAATAATCATAGTACATTTAATGACATTTACACAAAAGAACACACTTTGTTCTTTAATAAAATATTGTACACGTAAGCAGCCCAAGCCTTATGATTTAATATTCACTTAGTTTCTATCACTTGAATAATCTAATATCTTAGACCTAGTTAATCCTATCTTTAAAGTCAGTAATGCTTTAAAATTCAAATTACATTATATTTCGATATACGTCAATTTTTTTTACCCGTTTTTTTATGACTCAATAACTTTATAACCTTCAGTAAATTCAAATAATTAATTACTTACTGAAGAGCGAATAACTTACTATTCAACAGTGAATCACTTAAAACCAGGTGACTTAACATTTAGTCTTAATCCATCATGTCCAACATTAAGGTTATAAATTGTTTCACATTTTACACATTACGATTTAGTTATCCTTACATAAATACATGTGAGATCCAAGAAGAGTAATACATAATTCCTTAATATAACCGATCAACACAAGTTTCACAGTTTTTTTTAAAAACACATTACGTTATATATAAGTGTACATAAAATCATGATACATTATCCACTAATCAATGTATCCACAAATTTCAAATGGGGTACAAGTTCACTCGTAATAAGAATTTCGCAACGACGTATACTTAATTGTATATATTTCTATTTCGTCGCCTCTATTTCTTTTACTGGTTTTCTAGATCTTCGTCTTCTTCACTGTCGGATGAAATGCTCGATGAAGAATTATCAGGTGTTGATCCATATTCGTCCGTGTCACTAATAATGAAATGATTTATAAAGTTGTCTTCGTAGGAATCGGCCCGAGTGTAGTGAAATCCTAATTTGGGTCCTCTAACTGGATAGAAATATTCGGCGAATTCCTGATCAAGGATGGTCATCTTTGGAATGCTTACGATTTTTAGGTTAGACAATAAACCGATTCCGAACTGTAAAGATTTTACAGTAATATTACAACGAGTAAGTTGGCATGTAAATAACTGTATTCGGAGTTCTTGTAGATTTGTAAGTTGTCCAATATGCGGTCTCCGTCTGAGTCCATGGAAATTAGATGCAGTTGCATATGGAAGTACAGAGGTTGGAATCCCAGTAAATCCAAAGTCATCGAAATATGGCGCACAGCCTTCATTGATGATGTCGCTGATGGTCAGCTTCTCCAAATTCCGCAAGGAAAATATGATTCCTAGAATTTGATTGTTAAGGCAGTCTCCCGTAAGTTCAAGAGATGTCAGTTTGGTAAAGAATTCAGCGAAGACAGATATAGGGTAAATATGAGCACATGATAAAGAGAGTGCTGTTAATCGTAGAAGATTAATGTCAAGATTATGTGGAGCACTTCTCTCTACTAAGCAGTTGAGACTTATTGGTGCTGTACAATTGATTTCAAGTATTCTCAAGTTGGGAAGTATTTTAAGTTCTCCTAAATCTAGAAGGTTATTTGCATGAATGCATACTTCCTCAAGATTAATGTATGGAGTCATATAGTCCGAAAAACTTTCTTCTGGATGGTCCCGTAGAAGACTTAGTTGTATTATTTGGTTTCTTTCTATTGGTATTAGTTTTAAAGATGAAAGTTTACTAGAGTGAGCTAATACAAGTGTTCTTATTGCTTTTATTTTCTCTTCAATTTGATGGAATTCAGTTATTTCGATGGAGTTAACTTTCTGGGTGATGTGTGAAAGTTGTCTCAACACTTCATTGTATAACCGTGTGCAACTCTTAAGTTTTATCTCTAATAATTTGGGAAAGTCACAGGGTCTCAGTTCTGAACTTATTCTTCTAACGTTGTACAAAGTTAGTTGTTTGATATTTGCAGCAACTAAAGCTAATACATTTATGTTATCACTTGGTTGATTTTCTTTCCAAGAAAATGTATTCATACATGAGAATGTGTGTCCTGAATTCAGAGTAGTATTCATTAATTGATCGAATAATGATACTCTTTTGTGAATAGAATATTTATTTATTGTCACTTCCAGAGTACTTAGATGTTGAACTCTGTGAAAGACAGTGAAGAGATCATGATTAAAAATCATAGCTCTTCGAATTACTATTTGATGTATCAATTTTAATTGTTTGTAGAATTTCTTCAGTGTCAAGTTATCAGGAATATAATCCACTAGGCATAATGCCTTAAGTGGTCGTTGATCTTCGCGATTAATTCCACTTCCAGAGTTCCACTCTGGATCTTTCCTTATGACTATAATGTCTCTTCGATCTTTCTGTATCTTAAACACTTCGAGACAAGTTCGATTGATTCTGCACAATTTACAGATATCCGCAAACGGGAGATGATTTCCTATTAGTCCAAGGATGACAGAGTTTTGAAATACCAGGTTTTCCGGGGTAATCTGTTCCATTGTGAGATGTTCTTTTCTTTCTCACTTCCACAACCAGTCTGGAACTTTGTAGAGTTTGTCAAGAATTTCAAAACTGGGGTCCTATGTTTTTTTCTAATTTAAATAAGCTATGAGAACCTACAAATATACAGGAAAGTGCATCCATAACTAATGGGTCTTATTTTATAGTTTTAAAACTAAGAAAGATTTCATAAAAGTAAAGCTGTAGCTCAAAGACACACGGACAAGTCGTAAAATACTTTTATTTTACTTACTTCATAATACGAGATGAGATTAATAATATGATGGGGACATTCCCTCTCCCTCCTAATAAAGATGTTAGATGAAGAATAGATTGTGTATGCAATTATACACTAAATTAGACTAATTAATTAGTCTCCATGCATAACTCTAATATACAAGCCTCCGTCCTCACACAGGAGGGGAGTTTGAATAGAAAAGAACTAAGATAGGGGAAAGATTTAACGACTTTCTCCGTGTAGGGAGAGTGACCAGCCTCACACGGGTCGGTCAAACCAAGTCTGTTTTCTTTGTTCATGCAAATTTCACATGAAAAAGGAAATAGTTACATCGGAAATCTCTAAACGAGAAGTCATATTAGTGAAAATTGTTCAGTGGAAGACTTGACAAATTGAAATCTCATCATGAGCGGGTCATCTAATTCTGGAAATAACGGTAATTATTAATTCATTAATTGCATTATCATTTCAATAATATGTTGTTGATTATAACTTGTAGAACGTCGGAATACTCGGAGAGGACCGCGTGTGAATTACAACGAGCAGGAGGAGAATGAAGAGATAGAAGAATCCTATGTGGATGGGGAGGTGGAGTGTATTGACGGAATCATAATTGAAGAGACAAATGGGACTTTTCGTGTGAAATTTCACTGTGTGTTGGCTAAGTGAGTTAAATTTCCATTGAAAATACAATAATTGATTGATAGTATGAAATCTGAACATCTAACTAATAACTTGATTTAATAGTTGGAGCGGGGCAGGAAGAACCTGCTGGTTAGACTCTAGTGATGTCCATCTAAATGAGCACACAATGCGGAACCTTAGAAGGATGGTAAGAGTAATAATTTTAACTTTTTAACGGTTTATCGTAGTAATTAATGTCTTGTGATTAACATTGTGTTAGTACATATTGATAGGGTTGGATGTGTCAAGCTATGCAGACGCACCAGGAGCGCATAGACAACCCACATGCATTGAATGAAGAAAGACAGTGAGATGCATTTATGTGTGCATACCTAGAGGGAGATGGAACTCTCGAGGAGGTGGTGGTGATGAGGAGGTGAATGAGAAAGAAATAGATTTCCCTTCAATTGAGTTTTTTGCTCGTGCATTAACCCCTTAGTATCGTACAAGTGTAGTTTTCGTACATTAACCTGTTGAATTGAAATATTAGACTGAAATATTAATATACTGATATTAATAATTGTTGATAGGACTGATTAAATTAGCTGTCCTAATTGTAGTTTAAATTTTAATTGTTCCAAAATTAACATATTTAAATGTCAATAAGTAATGTTAATAAAATTAAATGTTCCAAAACCTACAAATAACTGCTTGTTGTTGTGCGTTATTAATTACGCATTGAATAATAAGAAGTCTGCTTAATTGAAATATTAATTAATGCATGATTAATTAATTTAATTAAGTTTATTATCCTTGAATTTAGTTTTTGAATTCTAATCATGTCATTGTGGTTAAATGAGTGACAGTTGTTACGTATTACCGATTTTGAAATTTTCCGTGAATTATTCCGATGATTAGATACCAATGGTGATTATAGATGATTAGTTCATTAATAATTAAAGTCTTGAAATCCTGGCTTTTAGTACTTTTTATTCGTGTGCCAACCTCTTTCACATAATTCTCTGGGTATGTTGACTTGTTAAGATCACTGAATATTTAATGAAAGGGTTTTGTAGTGTATTAGGCAATGAGAATGACTTTGTCTGTTCTGTTTTTCTCCAGCACCATCTGCGGTGCTGAAATGTATGGAGGTGCGCGGAGATTGAATGGAAGGTGTGTTCTCCATGCCGTGTGCCACGACCAAGTGCATAATTATTAACTGTATTAATTATCATTAATTGTAGTCCTAATTGGTGTCCTATAATAAACCTATTTATTATACTGTCACCTGTAAGTTGTGTAGTGTCATTGTGGTCACCCCAGTCAACATACACAACAGGTTTAATTGATGGTCAAAAATGAGTAAGGTGGTACTACTTGTCAGTGTTTAAAGCCGATGATGAATTCACTCGTGAGTGATTAAAGACTTAAATGTTTACAATAGTGTTGGAACTTTTGTGGATTATCTCTCCTAGACGGAGATTTGATTTCTTTTGATTAGTTACTAATTAGGACAATCGGTGTTTTTGATTTGTCGAGGATCTTCTTCACTACGAATACTATTCTCTCGTAGATATAGTTTTCTTATGGTAGTAAGATTGGTTGACTATCTAGTAACATTATTTGAACCTCAGTAGTCATTAGTGTGTTTGCTTACGAGAACACGGAGTCACGGAGTGAACCATTCATTTTGGTTTTGATTAAAATGAAATCCTTATAAAATCTGTTAGATGAATGTTGTTTGAATTCGTAGGTGTCTATTAGTATTTTACTAACTTCCTTCAGATTTTGATGTAGAGGAATATAACATTCCTACTGACATTTATTTTCTTGGTAGACAGTTACTCTGTCTTTCTATCGATTTGATGAACTGTTGTTTGACCACGAAGTAATATTCAATTATAAGAATACATAGTAACTTTCTGTTATCGTGTGTAGAAGTATAATAAAATAAATAATTGATTAATGAGTAATGAACGACTCATACTACCTGCTATGACAGAATACCCTTAATTCATATAGTACTTTACATTTTATGTTATAGTACAGTTTATTCTTCGGTCTAGCCTTACTATTTCTGAAAACTGATTTCCGTTGGTGGAAACTTAGCTTTAGTTTCAACCCTATTGATATACGATTAAGTCGTTTTCTTAATACTACATTTCTAATTAATTTCCTAAACAGTAAATAAGAGCCTAAACTGCTAATCCACAGCAGTAGATCTCTTTAATGAATGTGTTGTCACTCATCTATCATGATGACAAGGAGAAATTATTTGTGATTGTTACTTTGGTCTAAAATATTTGCGTAATCTGTTGGAAGAGCGCTCTATTATGTGCAGATATTTTGACAAGTTGTACAACTTCTGACTGAAATAAATCGTGTAAAATTTTATCGTTTAAGGTTGGTAAACATATGACTGATGTGAAAAGATTTCTGGACATATATTGCTGGGGAGTAAACTATAATTATTTATGATGGAATTGTTAATAATTAGAGATGACTGATGCTAAATTATTGCTTTATAATGAGATTTTTTTTAAAAAAAAAGAGTACTAAAACTAGTTTGTGAATAAGTACTTTTGAGTTATGAATGGAAGTCTATGAAAATCTGAATTGATTGTGTCATCTATATATCCTTCTTGTTATCACGACGTTTGTGTTCTCCTGCCCAAGTTTTTGTAATAATCAATTGCTCGTGGAGTGTGGATTACTCTTCTAACCTTCGCGGATTTGCCTAAAAAGTGTGGATTAGTACTCCAAGTTACGCGACTTTTCGCACCCTACTGGAGAAGGTAGATGAGCAGTAGTACAATGCACAGAGGGACTGATTAGAGAGTATGTAACTTCAAGGACCTAGTAACCTACCAGTTGTAATGCATATACTAACCTTTATTCGTAAACTAACCATTAATGAAGTTGTCGAATACAAGATGTGTACGGTACTAGTACACAGTAGCAGCCTGAGTGAGAAGAGAATGTTGTTACCATTCGGACTCAAAGGAGTGTATTAGAGTCTAAGATTCGTATATTTGAACTACAATTATGTCACGCTATACAAGATTACATAGGTCATAAAAGGGTGAACCAATTCTGGACACGAGAATGTGACAAGATGGAGAAGACAGTGAAAGAGGAAAAGTTGCGTTAATTACATTCATTTTAATAGGGACCGAGATGCAAGTCAGAAAAGTCATTACGTTTTATGATAGGCTTAGACGTTTTGTGGAGAACAAGTTTTCTTTTAGTTTGAAAATGGGGGATTCAATTACCGGAGAGTGTAATTAAAACGAAGGAGAGATTTCATAATGTGGGAGTGTTGATGGAATTAAAATATGCAAAGAGTTCAGTATGTCTGTTCATACTAGGGAGAGATATGGGTGGATATTGGACCCAGAAATTGTTATATACGTCCCTGAATTTGTAAGGCGGCTGGTAATATGACACTTGATTTATTTCTATAAAATTTCTTATATGTACATATATATATGCCTATAGTTATGGGGACATAGTCCTGATTATTTTACATTACATTTAAACCTAGTACTATATGTTGGTAAAAACTTATCCATCTACGGGTTAATGAGCACGTACTGTACACATACGCCTCACAAACCGCGTACCATCCCTACAGAGCATTCTCCCTTTTCTGCAGGCTATCAATCCTACTTGTACTGAGAAACAAGTCTCGAGTGTAGCTGCACTCGGGAAGTGAAAACCTCATCTGGCTCTGCAGATGGTGAAGGCTAAAGTCTCAGTGGAGCCTCTGGCATCAATGCCGTGGCGAATAATTTTGGTAATTCACCTTGTGAAAAGTTAACACTTGAAATTGTCTGTGAAGACAGGGATTGATTTAGACGTAAATTGTCGAAATTGGCTGAAAACCTCAAGGTCCTATTACGAATGTCTTATGTTATGACGAATTGTATGAATTTTTTTAAAGACCCTAATCTAAGTAGTCAGCGAGAATTTAGTAGATTTAAAAGAATAATGAAAAATCATCAACGATGAATATGGAGTACAGAGCGACCGATTAATATTTATCATTCCATTTAAAAAGTTTAGAAGGAATGACACTGAATGAAAGGAGACAACAAGAATGTGAGATCTAATTGAATACAAGGAACTGGAGGGGAATGAGAGATTCGGACGGTCGAAGAGTGGAATCTGGATACAATATTGTAATATCTGGGTGGAAATGGTAATTCAACATTAGAATTAAAATTGCTCTTTAGAAGGCTGAAAAAGAAGGCAAGGTTTTAGTCAAGCTTAAAAAAAGCCTTCGTTGACCCCCGTCAACCAAAAACCCCGAAATCCTTCGGCAAGCGAAAGTAAATTAATATTTGATTACACATGTCTTACGAATTTGAAAAGAAGGATGAGTAGAGAGAGTTTAGGTGAAGTGATGAAGAGAAGAGTGTGAAACAGTCGGGGGACTGGGAAATTAAAACTCTCATAAGCAGCAAACTGGTGAATAGAATTTTTGTAACGATGCAACCACCGCTGCCACCAAAATGTCACAGTACACTGTGAGTTGGGTTCGTTGAATAAATGTATTTTCAAAGAAAGAGTTTATAAAGAAAAAGAGACTCTTTATTCAGGGTTAAATGAGAATTTACAAAAGTAATAATAGCGACTACACTCCAGTCACTGCTGGAAGTGTGACGGATGGTAGGTGGGAGTGAAGTGAAGACGGTGTCTTCGATGGAGGTTTAAGTACTCCTTGAAATGTCTGCATTGGGGACGTTGGAGATGGAAGTCTCGATGTTAAGTTAATCCATCTGCAGTCATTAAGAATGACTGCAGAGAAAGATGGTGAAAAGAGAGAAAAATGACTTTATTTTATAAAATCATCACTGTTCCACATAATTGGAATTGCCATTAGACACAGTACATAGTTTGGGTTTCGTTACAATGGTTATTTAGGAGTTTTGTTTTAAAACGAGTTAACGAATCATTATAATTATTTTACACTAGGAGTAATATTATTAAAAGGTATAATTATTATTAATACGAAGAGTATTAATAATAATTACTCATGACTAACTCTTAATTGTTATGACTACACTAACAGATCACACACACACTCACTCATACACAAACATACTAGGTACAATAATACATGCTTACATGCCAATTATATAGAGACATCGAATGAGAAGTATACAGCTTTTAAGTAATCTTAAAAGCTCTGTGATACTTTCTTAAGCTTCAACAATTGTAGAAATTTCGAAACTAAAATTCTAGTAAATTTGAGTGTGAGTAGCGTGGTGTGGGTGAGGAGGCCGAAGAGGAGGGCCCAGACGTCGAGGAGTTTCCGTTGAATCCAAGTCTGCTTCTGCAGGGGACTCCGGAGGTGCGAAGTGTCTGGCTGCCTCAGAAGATATTCCGTCCACCAAAGCGCCGTCTGCAGGGGCCCAGTCCTGCGGTCCTTGAGGATTCTGGAAACTTCCACGGCCCTCTCCTCAAGTCTAATTAGGGAATTAAAAACTTTGGTGGTATTAAATTAAGTCATTCAGCGTGAGTTGCTCTTTACGTTTTGTTTGAGACTTGGGAAATGGCTTGTGTCAGTTGGTGTGAAGTGAAAGTCGTGATTTCTAGTTTGACTGCCACTCCGATTGTTTCAAGCACTGCTGCGTTGTAATCCTGATCTGAATTAATTAATTGGAACAACTAATTAATTAATTACTTAATCTGAATCAAATTCAGGTAAAAAGGCCTTCATTACCTGCCAAGACGGGAAGGACGATCATTGGAACAGCGTTAAACATCGCTTCTTGGGAACTCGGCCTTCTTCCCTGCGTCACAAATCCCACAATGTTCTCCTGACCTTAAAATGCATTCCTCCAATTAATTAACCTGCAATTATAATTAGGGTTAATTAATTAGTCTGCTCAAGGCTCATACCCAACACATCTTGTTGATTGAACCACTTGGCGAGGTACAAATTCTTTGGAATGTCTTTAGGCTTTTCAGCACTCCACTTCCAGAGGAACTTAATCTCCGAATGGTTTCTGATTGAAGTGAAAAAGGCCTCCTTAATTGACTCCGTGAGGTGACTCTCATTTAAAGCAGTTCCGAAACTGATGTAAATGAATTTCGAGCCTCCAATAAAGTCCGCAATTTCCTGGCAAGCGATTTAATTAATTAAGTAGCTTAATTAATTAATTAATTGCTTCACATCAACCTTTTATTTTATTTGCTACCTTGTGTAAAGAAGAGTGCGTCTCTTTAATGTGAATTCCAGGGATGGAAATCACATTTGGAGGAACGGGCCTCCCGAAGTCCTCCAACGGGTGTGAATTCTTGAACACGAGACTCACTTCGTTCCGCAGCATTTCCTTCACCGACGGAATTCCGTCGCCCAAATATTTCCTCACATTTTCATCCAATTTGGGTGTCGTCAATTCCACGAGGAATTTGTAAAGCGTCGCTCCTAAAACGGCGTTAACGCGTTGGGGAAAGCTGAGTGGAAACTGATTGGAACTCAATTCCATGAAGGGAACCATTTCCAGTGGAACCCCAACTGCGTCGCTCACCTTCAGCGACGGAGTGAGGAGATTGAGGAGAATGAGCTTGGCTTGGAGTTTGTGTTGCAGGGCGGATGGAAAGTCGACGAAGGAGTCGACGAACATCAGGTCGACTTTCGGCTCTGTCGATAGCCAGACGAGGAGTTCTTCGGAGGAGTAGAAGGATTCGGCCATCTCTGCGCTGAGGAAGGGAAAGCGGAGGTATGCGGGTATTCTACTCAGAATCGGATTCAGGCGGGTCTGCAGGCCCATGTTGGAGTTTAGGACTTTGAGGCAAGTCTCCCGGTTTCGGAGGGGAATGATGAGGTCGTAGTTACTTCGGTTTTGTGGGAGATTGAGAGGCGGGTTTGTGGAGATGACGGTGATCTTGTGGCCTTTGGAGTGGAGGGCGTTTATCAGGGGAGATGTGACGACCATGTGACTGTGACTGGCACTTTAATTGGAGCGTGGAAAGGTGTTAATTAGAGCAATTAAGAGCATTAATTAGATTCCAATTAATTAAGTATTACCATGGATGGAGGAAAAGGATGTGGGCTCCATTGGTTAGAAGGAAAGAGTTGAGGAGGATGGGAATTATCAGCCTTAAGCTAATGGGAGACTTATTCATGTTCGGTTGATTGCTGGAAGTGAACTGGATGAACTGGATGATGGCGTGAATAACTGGAGGATTGTTAGGAAAATGTTTGTTGTTGGCTCCTCGTTAATCAACGGAAGTTAAAAAGTGACTAAAAAACAAATGTCAATAGTCTTTCGAAGGACACGCACACGAACGTTGTCAGTGTAAACTGGCATGGAAGTTTTATTAATCATATCAAATTGATTTATTGGAGGAGCATGGAGAAGTGTGGACTTGTGGACTTCTTCTGGAGTTAATGAGGAACTTCATCAATCTAGGTTTGATTGCTGAAGGTGAATTGGGTGCGTGTGCAAACACACACGCACAAACACAGATTGACTAGAGAGATGGAATGTACGGACAATATTTGTTGTACGAATGTCAATAGACTTTGCAAGGACACCCACGTTGTCAGTGTACACTACACAGAAGCTTTATTTAATCAGATCAAGTGGATTAATTAGTGAGTCATGCGTGGAGAGACTTAACGAATATCTGGAGGTATCCGAAATTCGGTGGTTTAGCCAAGTGTGGACTCTCTGGAGGTGGGGCTTAGGGTCGAAATGTGGGTGGAGCTATGTGAAAAGAGTAAACTTGTATTAAAGCTAGAGATCAATCGGAATGGAATGAGACAAAAAAGTTAATGAGTTTTAGCCCAGGTAATTGGGCTTGTTTTATTTATTTCTTTTTCTTTTCATTCAGTTTGGCAGTGGAGAGGTTCTTGGTAACTCTGAACGCACGTAGAAATTTCGAAACTAGAATTGACGTTAACTTGAGTGTGAGTAGCGTGGTGAGGGTGAGGAGGCCGAAGAGGAGAGCCCAGACGTCGAGGAGTTTCCGTTGAATCCA
>JAQGBV010001757.1:0-14098 GCA_034698685.1 Isotomurus pseudopalustris
CTCGTTGGTATGGGTGGACCGTTCTTTTGGTTCATCAAAAAGGTAATCGGTCGGATTTATTTGAGCTAAGAAAAGGGAGAAGGCGTCGCACGTGATGAGAATTCCCTAACTACCCACCATTATTACATTTATCACAGATTGATGACCACCACCATTTCGAGCTCTCGCGACTTTGTAAACCAACCCTACATTCCTACACCTCCGCTACAACTTCATTGATAATGATATGAGTGACCTCTGACACAACACCCACTTCTTAAGCAACCTGCAGTAGTAACGAGGGATCCTTAATCCACACTGGCATCAGATTTACCTTTCAATTCTCAGGATAGTTTAAATAAAACAAACACACTTTTGGTTTCCGAAATCGCTGTAAGGAGAGAAAGGTACTTCAGGTGGGGATGTGAGAAAGTCAGGAGAGGTTCTCAGACACATCTGAAAGTGACCATTTGTTGCAGTGAGGTGGCTTCTACTTCTGCCGCTGCCTCCGTAAATGAGGGCACCCGATGCAGTTGGTCCACTCACGTAAGGGTGAGTGTCCATCTCGCCTCTCTGTGTGTTCCAATTGAGAAAGATTTAATTTGGAAGTAAAGATTGATTTAAAGAGGCTCGTCACGTTCACACTCTTTACTTTCTTAGATACGACCACTTTCACGAGGAAGCCACTTGACACCAAAACAAGCCAAACTACTCACACTTTCACTTACTCAGAGACTCATTGTCTCTCGCTAGGATTATTCACACACTCTCTCCCTGAATACTAAGGTTCCATCCCAATGAAATCGTCTATTGTGTGTATCCACTCCAACTCCCAACCAACCAACTATTTCTTTCATTTCAGACTTACAAAACACACACTCACACACACACACACACACATTCACACACATACAGACGGTTTATTTTCCATCTAGGCAGTCACTCATTTGAACTCTCATATGTATCCTTCACTTTTATCGGACGCCGTGTGTACTTAAAATATATCTGGTGGCGGAAGATATCATTGAGCAAAGAAGTACCCTTGGACTCCATATGGAACCTCCATGGTTAGTCAAATTCCAATGCAATGCAGCTACGAGACGAGGGATGCATGCACAAATGAACCATGTGAATCAACCTGGGAAAGAATCTCACCCATCATAAAGCAGAAAAGCTTCCAAGGGTAAGAATGTTAAGGGTGATGAAGTTGGAAGTGAAGCTTATCAATAGGCAACACAGTTCTATTTCCGAACTCCCAATGGTCGTAAATTAGAACGGTAGACGTTCTTTCCAACTGTTACAGCAGAGAAAAGTTCGGGTATAAATTCAACTTCGTAGGAATTTGTTAAAAACTAATTCTCTAGGGTGGTTCTAGGTTATTATTACACACTACAAGGATTATTATTATTACGCAGGGACATGGGAAAAGGTGACAAAAACCTTAGGGCTGATCTCGTGTTTAAGTAAGTAGCTACGCAGAGAGGCAGAAGAAGCAGGGAGAGAGAGAGAGTCTGTCAGAATTAAAACATTTATGCACTTGGTCCCCCGGTTCCAGTTTGAAGAAGAGATTAAGAAGGTGATTATGAGATGAAGTGCTTTCTACAACCCTCATTACAAAATAAGCATTATGTGTGTGACTGACTGACTGAGGAGGAAGTAAGGCTGCGAGGACTGAGGACCTAAAATTAGCTGAGAAGTGCTTGTCTGACCGATAGTCGTGAAAAGTGAAAAATGAATCTAGAAAAAGGATAGTAGGAGGCTGTGTAAGCAAACTATAATCAAAAGACCATCTCTCCCCTTTCAGGCCATAAAGCATTGGATTTTGGAGTTATGTCTTCTTTAAAGTGCATCTTACCTCCTTAAGTTATCTTCAGCTGAAGTTGTATACGTGGAATGGAATTTCGTGAACTGACTTTTCTGTCTCAATTTGTGTGAGCAAAAAAGCTTCTCGCAGCTGCCAATGATGCAGAGAGAGAAACACTATAGGGTAGCACACCACATGGCTGTGAAGACGCATCTTCATACAGGAGATCTCCTACTTGAGATTGCAAACCCCAGAGAAGCAAACTTCGGGGTGTTCGAAAAGTATCTCTCTCAAATTACGAAAAACAAAGTGGCGAGTTTTTAGAAGAAGAAACAACATACGGCTCCTGCTACCCTTCGCTTAAGACGACTCAACACTCCTCCTCAGTTAAAACTTCGGTACAGAGGAGAGTCTCTTCTAGTGGGTAGTGGAGCGATTCGGAAAGTTATCCAACTTTCCAAAAACTTTTTCTTCTGCATACTTCTCCACTTAGACACTAACTACTCTCCGCTCTGCTTCCACTACTCATTTCATTTCATCTTTAATTTACAGACTTACTTAGACATGCACACACACAAATAGAGTTAGGTTTTTAATTGATGCAATCCTTAAAGTATAATACATGAATAAATAAGTCTGGTGCATTCCAAGCCAGTGCATAATTTCCCCGTAAAAGTAGTAAGTGGTGTCGGTGAAGAGTACAAAGCTACGAGGCATGATCTGATAGGCTTGTACAAGAGAGAGAAACTTTTCCTTTAATGTTCCTCCCTGTGAGTGAATAAGAGAGTAATTAAGTACAAAACTCGAGCGAGAGAAGCAATATGTATGTTTTCCACGAATGGACGGAGACGGAGAGTTCATCGTTTTGATCTAAAAATGAGTGACTTCACTCTCCCTGTGAAAGTAATCATGTTGTAGTGCACTTTCACATAATCTAATCACTTCATAAGTAGTAAATACAACTTCTCCTGCCACGTGCTCCCAATTTATGTGAGGTATACACATCACCCCCACCACTGCACTCTGCTACACTCTACTACACTCTTACAGTCCAAAATCAAATGGAAAAATAAACTCTCTTCTCATCGTGGTTTTTTCTACTTCAAGAGATGCCTGCCTGCCTAGTTGTCTGTCACTCAAGTCAAGACTCGCTTTCACTCGTACAGACGTCCCACCACTACAGCACAACTGCTACTACTACTACTATACAGTACACACCGTCATACTTTCAACCACACATACCCGTCCATTCCAACCTCGACAAACTGTAGAAAGAAGATTCTTTGCTCCATGACACAAAGTAAATAAACACGCTCTATGCGATGGGAAATGGAGAGAGAAAAAACTAACTATCCTTCTCGACTATCCAACATAAAGAGAGACCATCATCATCATTCAGCTTTGGAGCGTCTCGAAAAGTCTGAAGACCTGGAGAAGAGGTGCTACACACACAGGTCGTAGACGAGACACGCACAAAGTGTGTGTATGTGTGTGTTAGTCTAATAATAATGCCTGAAAGTCAAGTCTTCTTCCTCGAGTCAATTCACGATTATGACCGTCCGTTCGTGTGTTATTCATTCTCATCGATGAAAGCTGAAAGGGCCTGGCAGGTAGGGAGACATACGAAAAAACTCAGTTCATCGCATACTTCACATGAAGGAAAAAGGGAGAGTAGAGAGAGAAAGGCTTCTTTCGTGCGTTCAATCATAGGAGAGACAGGAAAGCTTCCCATTACTAAACTACCCTTCGCCTAAATGAAAGTCCGTTTGAACTTTTCGAACGGCTGTTTCTGAAGAACATCATCAAATTTGACTTTACCTTCACCCTCATACACGTCGTCCTTCCCTTTTCGTCTTCCTATCGCATAATTACAACTCGTGTCGCTTCTTCCTGACTAGACTTTTAATGTTGATCGAGTCTCCTACTACTACAGCTGGTACTTTATGTGTGTTTGTCTTCTACAACACTTTACGGTTGACAAGGGACTCGTCTCTCATATATGTTAAGCGCACTGGGAGGAGAAGGGCATCGTGTCATTATCAATTATTGACAAGACGCCAAAGATGAGTCATTGAGGAATACGCACACGATCATCATTGGGAATCAAATCTATACACGAAGCAAAGCGAACCCCTTCTTACTTCCTATTCTTTCATGCATGTCAATCCGATCTCTAAATTGAACTGGATTGACTGGAAGGAAGCTCTGCATTTCACTCAGCTCCCCTCAACAAATCCACCATGCAACACAAACTACCCAACAGCCCACTACTACTCTCCTACTACTACATAGTCACCACAGTCTATACAGCCAGTAATGCGCGTATAGTCAGTCTCCCCTGAAGAGAACTTAGTTTCAAAACAATTCATCCGAAGATGATGACGGGCCAAAATGTACTTGAAAGTTGGAACACTTACTTGACGTAATTTGACACCCCCACCAGATCATCTCTTCCATGAAAATGAAAACTGCTTTTCCCTCGAAATTCCTTTTCACTGGAAATTTACAAACAACTAAAAGTCAAAATTCATAAGAAGTTAAGCGATATTTGATCTCCTAGGGAATAAATGAATAGGGTGCAGTTTCAAACTCAATCAACATCCATCTCTCAACCATTTTACAAATCCAAGCAACACAACCCTTTTAACTTGTATGCACAAGTTGTGGAGCAATTAAAAATGATCGAGTGAAACGAAAACTATCCTCACACGGAGTCTTCGTGGGGTTGGGCGAAATATCTCTTCAATCTTTAGCATCCCTTAAAACTGAAAACGTAAAGTCTGTATGCTGTGCATGTCCTGTGTTCCCAAACTTCAGAACTTTAAAATCTCGTCGAAAGCTTAGCCTTTCGTCTTATTTCTAACTTGGCCTTTCCTCCATCTGCCTCCATCGCATTTTTCTCGCATCAAGAACATCCTCCTCCACTAATTTCCTCCTTGAATCCTCCTCCACCACCACCAATTTCATTCAAACTATACTTCCGTCCTCTTCTGGTGCGAGTGTAAAAAATCTTTATTTTTCTACCAAACTTGGATCTTCTCAGTTTCGAATTTGAAACTGTTTGTATGTGTCCCTCATCCGATGGTGGTGGATACTAACAAGCGTCGTGTCTCTCTCTCTTTATATGAAATATATATTGTCTTCACCTCTGACAGCATCCTCCTTACTATTACGATATTAGTTACTGTTCACACACACACACACAAACCCTCCCGGCTGAAAAGAAAGTTTTGACCGATAAAAGTTTGAGATGCGGGTATGATTTGAATATCTAACGCGATGCATGATGAATAGAAAAGTGAGTTGGTAAGTAGGACTCACTTTTATTACTGCCTACACTGAATTTTAAAACAAAAGTAACAATCTCTCGCGCTCCCCTTTGCCTTCGGATCTACTGCAAACCCAGATTTCTTTTGAGCAACTTTAAACTCGTATCAAATGCCCTCATCTACTTCATCGGTTGATAAACCTTCTTCGGGTCAAACTTATTTCTCTTCTTGTGCATAAGGTCAAAGATCAAATGAAACAATAAAAGAAGAGGCTTATAAAATCATGAAATGGTCCGTATTCCCTGAGAGAGAGAGAAAGAGAGAAAGAGGGTATTTTTGATCCCATAGATTTATTCGTACTGATGAATCGATCAATCGTGAAGTTGACATTAAAGAAGAAGGCAATCCGAGGGAAGTAGCGATGGTGTCGTGTCGTGAGTTAGCCGTAGGGTTTAATCCAAGAATAAGGCATTTAAAAAGAGATGCTCTTTCGTGGATGAACAAAGCGTGCAATAAATCTCATCTCGTTTATTCCGATGTTAAAGATGAGGTTGCAGGGGAGCCCAGGTGGGTTCGTTCGCGTACTTCATCGTTACTCTGATCTCTACTCACTACAATAATAATGCAATATGCATTGTGTTATTGTATACAGAATAGATTTCATTTAGGATCTTAAATTGATAGTATGGAGTTTGTTGTGCCGTTGGCCGTGGTCGACGTGGCCTTCAGTGTACAGAAAGAGAGAGAAGAACAATTTCGTCGATCCTCATGCAAGCTCATCATCATCATCATAGTACCCAGAACAGAATGAATGCGAAACCAAGTTAACCGCAATATATATACCCAAATACACATGAGACACGAAGACTATGTGCCTGAGTGTCTATACATTTTAACAACTTCAAAAGGGCAGCTCTGCAGTATACAATAAAAGTGAAAAAACACGGAGAATAATTTGTTTCATCTTTTTACACTCAATTGACTCATTATTCTTCTCTTCAGAACAAAATTGTTGTTCCCTTTTGTTAAGCTCTATTCACCGTGTAGATCGGACGAAGCTTTCTAAGTATCGCAGAGTGTAGTGGTAATAGCCGTGGTTTAGTTTCATCGCTATTATTGAAGAATCTCTTTCAATTGGCGTGCCACACTGAACAACTAGGCACAGCACAGGTATTTCTTCTCCAAAAAGATATGCAAAAGTTTGTTCCCTTTCATTGCTCAAAATAGTGAGAGTTGCATTCTCCTTCATAAATTTGACACGGCTTCTTATACGTCTCATTAAAGTTCCACACTGTTCATCCTGCCATTCGATGAACAAGAAAATAAGTGTCGATTCTTTGCCCAACTCCATATTACAGAGTAGTAAGCTTCGAAGTGTGTGCTTCGTTTAAACGCCAACACTCTCCAAATAATCCTCCTGTCTCCTTCTCTATAATAACGTCCTAGTGTCTGAAGATCTATCCGCAATGACTAAAGGCTGACATGGACACGACTCAATGGAGAATGTAACAAGACGATAAAGTAGTACACCACAACACAGCATGCATTTCATTGTGGCTTCTACAGAGAGAGAGAGAGAGAGAGAGAGAGAGAGATGATTGAATTCGGTAGCTGATAGAAGACGAGAGGATTGAATGGTGCTTTTTTGCTACCTGACACACCAGCAGATTAGAAGAACCATTCTACAATGTTCCACCACCGCCACACCACCAAAAGATGCATGATGAATAAATTATTCAAACAACTTCCCAATTCCTTTACCCAAGTAAATTAAATGATGCAGAGAGCTTAATTAAATATTGAGCTATTGTACACGTACGTATATACATAGTTCATCCTTCATCTCCATGCATGCAGCCACAGAGATTATGGAAACACATAATCAACTACTTCTGCTGCTCCTGCAGCAAATAGAGACACTGACGATCCTTCCATCATTTACTAAACCAACAATTATCCCTCCTTACTTTTAGCTTTCTGCATAGAATCACAAGATAAATTACACCTGCATCGTTGACCCGTGAATTCCTTCACAGATCATTACGCTGAATTATCCACCTAGCCAGGTACTTAGCGTCTCATTGACACTAATAACTAATTTGCTTTACACAACAATCCTCCACAAATATTAAAAACGATCACACACAATAGAAGGAAATGGAAATGAAAGTGACTCTTCCCTTATGCCAATACAGAAATACATGGAACAAACCAACAATAAGCTTCCTGCCGCAACTTCTCTCCTTACTACAGACACACAAGTTGTAGACTCGTAATAATAATAATAAAACTCAAGCGTGGTGACATAAAGTGCAACACTCTCACGTTCAACGTTGTAACTGAATAGGTGTGTGTGTGACAAGTACAAAATGATTAATTCACTAAATGTTTGTTTCCTTTGCTAAACGGTGTACGCAAGTGAGTGAGAATTTATGACGCTCTTCGTCATTCATGAGACGCGAAGGACACACACAAAAGTCCTCAAAGAACCAAAAGCATTTAAAAGTATGCTGGTATGCATGCGAAATCGTGTTAAAATGAAATTCATCCATCCATTTACCCACCTACTCATTCATTTCATAGAGAATTCGTTTTGTTCTCCTTCTGATCACCAAACTCCACTGTGCATTAAACATTTGTGTTCCTGCCTTCTTCTTAAATATCAAATATATGCTAATTTATTTTATGAATTTCTCATAAATGATCAACCATCCCTACATTGTTCTTCTACGGTTAATTAGCATATTATAAGACGTTCCACCCACCCACTCATCATCGTCATCAGCAGTATCAACACTACGACTCTTCTACAACGAGTCACCTCTGCTCTCAATTCGTTCACTCAAAGTTCAACTCTTCTGTGCAAAATTAATTCCAACAAATGAGTGGCCTTCTCGTGTCAATAAATCCACTTCTGGCGAAACCTTATTCCACACAGGGTTATGGCTGACAGGGAGTTTACACATTCCATCACAACTGACATTGAAATGTACTATTCAAAATGATGCACACACACCACAACCCATGCCTAAATACTTAATTGTTTCAAATGTGTTTTGTGTCTCATATACTATTCACTCATCCATTTGATTCCCTCAAACTCTTCGGGGCATTTCACTCAGTCTGGTAGGAATTGAACAAATCCATGTGGATTAAACGAGTCAGCGATCCAGGAACTCCTTATCGTATCTCTCCTCACAATACATTGGTGAATAGTTCAAAAATGACGAACACATTTCAGACTTTTTGCCCACTTAAATTATTTCTGCACCTTCGACGACATTCCGTCATCCACAAGGTTACACAATCAACTGAACCTCTAAGCGTTTTGGGATGTCTTCCTTGACTAAAACAAAATCCTTTCTCTTCCACAGGTCAGTAGGGTCAATAAGCAGCAATCTTACAAATGACCCTTTTCGATGTGTAATCGTTTTAGCAATCTAATCTTTCCCTCAACTACTACTACACACTACGCTAGTACATAATCTGCCCAATAAAGTTTATACCCTTCTTCGTTGTGTAGCAGAAACAAAAAACGGAGTGGAGTAAACTTTAAAACGCAAATCAGACTAGACATCAACAGGGAAGGAAGTCAGAGTGAGTGATGACCAGAATGTAGAGTGGTGGAGTGTATATAGTTTGTAGTTCGTTTGCAAAAAGCGTCTAAAAACTCGTGTCGATATTTAACTATCTTGTTTACAGCTTTGTAGTAGCGAGAGTACCTCACTTCATGAAACTGCTCACGACGTAAAGCTTGCATAAGTCACTTCACCCGATTTGAGACACGTTTAAGTGAACTATTAAACCCCACCTGAAATCTCAAACTTTACTTTACCCTCTCTATCCTTGTCCGTTGTTTACTTAGATGATGGAAGAATGACTTCTTGTCGTGACCTCGTGACTATGAACATGTCAAATTGATTTACAACGCATCGAACAAAAAATCTAGGATCTTTGAGACAAGTGTACATTTATTAGCTGGACATTTCGGCCGACTTTTGAGAAGGCTTTGTAAAGACACACACACACACACATTTTATATTTATATGATTTACTCGACACCACATTCATTCTGTACGTTGTTCGTGTCACTCTCCTGCAAAATAAACAACTGAAATGCAAACTACTATCGCATTAATCGTAATACAAGTTTAAAATTTTATTTGTATTTGTACATAAACTTTAGAAATATAATAGCCGTAAAATCTCCAGGCGCAGAAGAGATCGAGTCTTGTTACACAAGTAATTTAAAATCCCTTTAAAAACTTTTTTCACAGAGTTCGCTAGAGAATTCTCGTTTGCCATTTCTATTTGCGACTTTCCACGAAATCCTGGCTGGAAATGCCAGCTGGTTCGTTACTGCGATGAAAACCCTTATCATCATGAGGGTTGACCATCCATTTGCGAAATTGTACACCTCTTTCTCATACTCTGCTTTTTCCGTTTCCCTACTTCCGTTTTACAAAAGCCATCTGCTTCGCAAGTTCAATAAAACCCGTTTTTCGTTTTGCTTTACCATTTCGCAATGTCGTGTCTCCGCAGTCCAACAACTTGCGGACTTGTGTTCATACTTAAATCGTGAAGTTTACCTTGATGTTAAATGCACCTGAGTTGTGAGGTCCACGCCAACAAAGAACACAGTTACTTCCTTTCCTCATCATGCAAACTTAGGAGCAGTAAAAGCAAAATGGGTACTGGAAACTAGTAATCGTCCTCACTTAAGGGCGTCCCCATTTCCCAGTGCACTTTCAGCTCCAGCCTGAGACTTTTGACTGTTGTGAGACACAAAGTAAAGGAAACTTTACCTCTCTTAACGTAATAGCTTTTGAAAAATTCCATAGAGGATTTGCATTTTGCATGTGAACGACTCTTCTACAGGCTGCGAAGACATGAGCTGCATTCTCTGCCCTCAAAGACATATGATCCACGTCTTCCTTCTCTCATACTTCCCCAAGACGCACACCTTTCAGTAGTTTGCACACATTATTATACACACGTGTAGTCGACCAAGGAGTCGATCGAGATCGCATAAGTATCAATGAATCATGTTCGACACTCTCTCAATCCTATGAATGCAATGCGGGTTCTTATCCTCACTCATATCTTTCTCGTCCCTATGGATTATCGTGTGCCTGCAGGACTTTCAAACCATGCAAACAAGAACCCTCTAATATTCTGTAGCTGCCTACTAACGAGTGTGCGAAGAAGTTCCAAGTTCCATCCACAGTAACCTACAAGTCCCAGTAATTACACTGATGAAATATCTTTTTGAAATCTCCTTCCTTCCCCAGCATTGAAATTCTTATCTCCAATAACCGCTCTCTCTTATGCATTCTTTCTTATTGTGAGAGAGAAGGTTAATAGGGAATGTCTTATGCATAGCTGTATGAAGAAAACTCTCCCGTATAGAGTAGTTATATAGTAGCTCCAGATAGAAGATAAAGTATAAAATTCCGAAGGTGAGTTCTCGAGTTCCTCTTGTTAAAAGAAATGTTATGGCCATTCATTGGAAGTAGGAGGGGCACATCGTATTCGCATTGTACTCGGAGAAATGAATCTATCTCTTAAACTTTTTCCATTGTTCCGCTCTGAATGATCAAATTCAATTGCATTACGAAGCAACACTTTCTTTTGCTTCTCAGCAGAAGTGTATCACCACTCCCGGAATATATTCGTCATGATCACCACCAACACCAGAAAAGCTGAGCCTCCAAAAATACACAACACTAACGCTGGAGGAGCCTCAGCTATAAGGTTGTACAAAGAGTATTGTAATTGTCGAAAAGTGAGTGCATTATTTTGAGGCCCAATGGTCCTGTTCGTAGTTGTCTGAAGAAGGTGAACCTCCAAAGGTTTTTTATTCCTCCTGGTTTTTGCTTCATACTTAGTTAGTAGCACCGAGGAGTCCACCGTGGAAATAAGCATTTGAAAGCAGGTCTTCTTCTGGTGGATGGCATAGGAGCAGCGTACAACTCTGAGCCGTTCCCTAAGCTCATGCTCGCTCCCATTTCTTGTCGACCAAAAAAGTGAATTCCCCCTTGCTCGAAGTCTTCAGTTGTGAGAAGAGCTTTGGACATCAAACACAGCGCAGCCGAGCTATTCATTTCCCTGTAATTCATTCTCATTCACCTTGCTTCGTCGTGTTTATTCATTCTGGAGATGAAGCAAAGGACGACTGGGTCTTAAAGGAATTTGTCTCTTTCTCAACTGGAATCCTTGTTCTCATATAAAATAATAAAACCTCCCTCCCTCCATTCCAAGTCTGTGAACAGAACAGCTTACCACGTTATCCTTTTTCCAACAAAAGCCGGAGGAAAGTGAGACTTCCTCTGAAAACTTTATTTCCAAATCTGCAAGAGTGTATTTTATCAAGTGAGATTTGCCAATTGCCAACACACAAGAAATTGCTGTTATTCATTTGAGGAGCATCTAAGACGAAGACAAGTCTCTGCATTCGTGTGTGAGTATCAGGTTGGAATAAACACATTTTTCTCCGCTCACCCTTAATCCTTATGCAACTTGACCACCTCGACTCAACGTAAAGTGCACCAAGATCAGCAGCACCCAACGAGTTGGTGCATCTTACCAGAAGTAAAGCAACAAACGGCCAGTTAACATACAAAAGTGGTTCGTTATAAAGAGCTTGAAGTTTGCTTCTAAGGAAAAGTGCATTCTTCACTTCAAGAAGGGTGAATCCATAAAGGGTGCAGTGCGTTTCTTCATCTGCAACTTTACATATAAGTGCATCTCTCTCTCTCTTTCCAACGAGTTAATGAGTGTTGCATTGCTACAAAAAGAAATAAACTCATTCCTCGTGGCATCTAAGACTCCTCTGCTGCATTTAACACCAGAGTTATTCCAAATCAATTCAAACACACCGCTGTGCATAAGGAACAACACAAATTTCCTTTCTCAAAGAACCTAAGAGGTTTAGAGCACTGCGAAAGGATTCAATTTCACGCAGTTTCAAAGTTCTAGAATCATTCTCAACCATTCTTAACCGTTTCAAACTTCCAAACATCATCAACTGGGCAGACAAAACATATTATAAATGCATTCAGTACTTGCTGTTACATAACGAATCGAAAAGTTAGTTCGTGTCTACTACTCGCGTCAACACTGCCAGAAACATCTTCAACGGGGCGACGCTGCTATACCGACCAATAAATAATTATCAGTGTGAATCCTAGTGATGTTTTAAATGTGTGTGGAAAGTGCATAACACTCATAGCTAATTATTAGTGTGAGTATTTACCCTCAGGTTGCTCATAAAAGTTGGAAACTCAATCAACAAGACTCTCGCTCACCGTAAGTGACAATACTTTTATATTCTACGCATTACACAAGAATCATAAATTATTTGTGTCCTAGGTTATGGCATTGTACTTATACAGGCGTGCAAATTAGATTCATTTTCAACTACTTAAAAGTAAGGAGAATACATAGAGATTACAAACATGCAAAACTGAAATTGTCGAAAACCTGGAGTTTTTGAGTTTGTTGTTCTACGTAAAGAGAATAAAGGGAGTCCACGGAGTATGCAGAAACATAATTGCATGAAATATGCGAATTAATATTCGTCTTGATGACTCTCAATGTGGTTGAATAACGCATAATCTTCGAGTTGAAGTCAATAGTTCAAGTTGACAATAAGTTGACAATGGATAATATTTACCAGATGAAACTTTATGGCATTTGGGTTTTTTCTTCGGAATACTCTGATATCAACTGTGAGTAGGTGTATTCATTCATTTTTGTAAATATTTTTGTGAACGTTTTAATAGATGTTTTCCTACACTACATCCCTGCAATTAGGCAGCTCCTCGCAAAATCAAAATTCACACACACATTATGTCTCTGTGTATGGGAAATGATGCAAAAACCCTTAAACAGGATATACCCCAACCTTGTTGAAAATTCTGTGATAAGTGTCACTCCTTCCCAAGAAAAGTAGGTGCGGGATAGAAAGATTTCAAGTCTCACTGGTATATACACACACAGACGTAAGATGTATCAGTCTTACACAAGTAGCATATCATGATACACCGCCCTTTCGAAATTGTCAAAACTTTCTGAAACTGAACTGATTTATAATCGAATGAGAGAAGAAAAAGATGAAAAAGTGGCTTCCGTTTGTCTCATGGGATTGTTCCCATCGTCCGTGCATAATAAGTTGTATATGAGAAATATCAAAGCAAAGGGACACTCCTTGCGCACTACTTTGTGAGTTTTGCTGATTGTGTTTCTTCAAGCACCAAATACTTTACGTACATTTTCATATCTCACACACTTTTGCTTTTGTACGTGTCAGATGCACATAAAAGTGAGTTAGTAGAACGATGTAAAAGGCATTTCCTTTCTGAAATCACACAGAAATACATATATGTGTCATATGCAATATCACATTAATGAACCAAGACTTTTATATGTACATGTTAATATTCATTTCAAAGCAATCTAAAGTTTAATCGAATTCAGGTAATTGCAGATTACTTTAATATTAAAATTAAAATTGCTTGGTTTGTATTAGAACCTTCAGCTAAACATGCTTTGGAATTCATTACTTTCTGTCTATTTCAAATTGCCTTTTCTACTTTAATTCTAAGAATTGCCATTAATAACATCACCACGATGTATTCTCATGTGCGTTTCAACGATTCCTGTACTCTGATTTTTATCCTTAGAAGTATAAAAATTCCTTTGGTTGTGTAAGCTACGAGTTAACTTTTGCATCAAACTATTTTAATAGGCAATATGACTTTATACGACAATTCAAGTTGTCTTCAGTCTTGGAGTGAATAATGTATTGGCATATTTCTAATGTCAGTGAGTTCAACACCTACCTGCAATTCACTGACAACTTGGGACTGCTTTTGATTCCCATAGAACATTTCATCCTGAAGGCATACACAAACTCTAAGCACCCCATATACGAATAAAAGTCCTTTACACTTCACTTGGCCTCGTAGAATGAAAGTGTCTAGGCGGAGTATTAAAATATCGAACTGTTCAAGTCACAGACGATGTGTGTATATAATGTTGCAGC
>JAQGBV010001758.1:0-14092 GCA_034698685.1 Isotomurus pseudopalustris
AGACATGGACATTTATATCTAAGATAATTTGGGGGAGAAGACATCCCGCGTCTGAACTTTTGTGCTATGCCACAGTAGTTCGGCATCATTTTGATGGGGTAGTGTGAGATCATTCCATTCTGTAGAGAGTCTAAATACTGCGCGCAGCATCCTCTGTGGTCGAACTTTTGGTGGGAACCGGAATTTGTTCAAGTTGTTCCCACATGCCAAGCACATTGTCGATCTTGTGTGTTGTGTTGAAGTCTGAAGTTGACAAACAAACAAGCTAGTGCTTCGAAGTTGTATTTCGAACTGTTTTTTGTTTGGGTATCGGTGGCTCGTGGACATTTTTTTAGGATGGGGGGTCCGAGTCGAAAGATTCTGATTGCTAGGCGGAGGGACGGAAGAGGTGACGGGAACGGAAAGAACAAAAAGAAGGACAAGCAATTAATGAAAGCGGGGCGGTGGGCTAAAGGTCACAGTTGCGAGTCGAATCCTTCTAAGACCAAATACAGAGAGGAGGCATCGTCAATGTTTCTTCATCCTGTGGGTGGAGCAGGTGAGTGTTCTATACTGATATTCAATTAAAGAAATAGTTACACAAGTTACACTCATGTAATAATAGGTTTTAATAATTATGAACTTTTTGTGCAGGCAAATCTCTTCTGACCGTGCAGAACCTGAGTTCCAATCGTGTCAGCGTAGAAGATATCCCAGACGATGATAATGTATCGATTTTGTCATCAGAAGTTGCATCACTGACGGTTTCGGACGGTCCCTTGAGTATCGCAAGTTCCATTTCCTCCGTGCGTACGATGGCATCTGGATGGTCACAAGTGTCTCACAGTGCTTTTGAGAGGTGTGATACTGGAAATTAGACTAGGATTGTTAATTGAATTGAGTGAAGTATTGAGGACTCAATTCATAAATGTGTTCTTGAATTGCAGGATTCTGAGAAAATTTCAAGGAGACTTCTCAGTTCATAAGGATATGATAAGCATTCTCGGTGCTGCATCTGAAGTTATCAATGAAGCAGGAGGCAAGAAAAATGAAACTGAGTTCTTCGGGACTTTTGTGAGTTGAGAGTTAATGTAGTACTTATGTTGCAAGACGTCGCTGAAGTTGTTGCAGTCGTACTAATTGCATTAACTTTATTTGACAATGTAGATGAGTCTGCTGGAGAGCTGTCCCCCGGATCAGTACCAGCCTGTTATGATGCTTGTTTGTATAATTATTGGCAAAGTATCGCAGGGTGTTCTTCGGCTGCGATTTGCTGATATTTACCCTAAGATATCAGGCATTTTGTCGCATGCTATTGAAAATGATGACGAACTTCTTATCCGAACGGTACTATATCTCAAGATTTGTGGTCCAATGTTGGTGGTTTAAAAATCTAATAACTCATATTGTTGTCTATTTTTTGCAGTCGATTGAGGCGTTTACCAAGCTTGTGAAGACGCAAGACAAAATCGTATTTGAAGAGGACAAATCTTTAGAATCTGTATTCTACGCGATCCTGAAATGTTCCTTGCACAGCAAACCGAGAGTACGAAGGAAAGTTCGCAAGTCTTACAAAAGTATCATTCTGTCTCAGAATGAAAACAATGGAAACGCTGTAACCAAAGTAGTTCTTGGATGGATTCTGGATCAGTTATCGTGCTATCCTACTTGCGAATCTAAAGTAGTTGCTGATGCTCTAACGTTGCTTACTTCGTGTTGGAGCGTAATACAAAAGATATCTTTTAATGGAGCCAAGAAATTATATGAAGGAGTTCTTCGCGTCATGTCTAGTGGCGATGCTGCTATAATGAAGATCGGATTATGTTTTTTCTCTGGAGTCTTGCAAAATAATATAAACATAACAGAGTCAGAATCTGCGGACTCCCTTGTATCCAAACTTATCGTAGCTTTATGGGAGCTTCAACCTGATTGGAGAAACACACAAGTCTTCAGCATCTGGCTTACAACTATGTTTGTTGGACTTCTGAGATGCGGAGAGAATAACGCAAACGTTGTGTCAACTTACCTTCCTTTACTTTTTGAAAAGCTGCATCCTATTTGGATCACAAGTCATGGCCAAGCTGCTGTGAAAATTGTTAAGGAGTATATACCACATATTTTGGGACAGAAAGTAGAAAAAGATGTCATCGATTCTTGCTTTAAAATTCTGACGAAAAGCTATTTGATCGTCCCACCGAATCAGAATGTGCTTCAAGTTACTGACTCCATATTGGAATCTCTAGGGGAAGATGATTATATCATTTCTGGCAAAGAAGTTTTTCTACAGCTTGTTCCGCTGAAAGATGCTCCAGGAGTTTCTACCACCCTTGGGAAATTTATCAAAGCGTTTGGAATAGAAACCTTGTGGAAGTCTGTAGATGAAACTATCCAATGGAACGTTATACTCCCCTTAATTGGTAGCAACTTGGATAATGCTAACCTTGTGTTCTGGAAGAAAGAGATTTTACCGTTTATTAGTCGGAAGGCGAAGGTTGAGACAATATGGGAATCCTTAATAGGTTTTTGCAGAAACCCGAAGGACCCACAAAATTTTCCTGCTGAGTTAGTTGGAAAAGTGATCAGTGATAAACCTGAGTTACGTATTTCTGCACTATCTTCATTGAGGCAGTTTATTGACTGGAGTCAGTGTGAGGCAACTGCCATAAAATACACCAAGAACTTTATTCCACTTCTCTTCAATTTGTACATAAAAGAAAAGTCAGATGCAGACAAAAAACTAGGCCATGCGGATGCAATTGGAGTCACTCTCAAAAAGTATTTAAGCCTTTGTGAGAAAGCTTTTCTAAACCAGCTGGTAGAAAAGTAAGCTTTTGATTTTATTTGTTCATGCTTGCTATGCGATAGCATGAACATGACAATGTGCTGAAATGAAGTCGTTTGGTATTATGAGGTACTATATAAAACTGTATATTTTGTTTAAATCAGGGCCTTGGGAAGGTTGGATAGTTCGTCCGAGGAGAATGTTGCTCCAATTTACGATCTCATTTCTTTTATGAGTTCGAGTGTTACAGACGCAACCTTGCAGGCAAAAGTTGTAGACACAATGAAAGCAAATTTCAACGACACAAAAGAGCGAAAGAGAATGTATCGTGTGCTTTCATCTTTGGCTGCCAATGAGAATCTGACTGAAGAAAATCTTGCTCTTATTCACAATATTCTTACCACAACGCAAGCTGAGACAAAGTCAAATGCTGCTGCTTTACGATTGGAGTGTATCAACTTAGTTACAAGCAGGGTATGGTAGCATCTTGTTTATAACTTTAACATGACTGTGCTTAGTAATTTAACGAAAATTATGGATACAGAACGAGGAGTGGAGGAAACAGTTTCTGCTGGAAGTTATTTTGCACTTGGTGAGTGTGAATGCAAAAGCCAAGCGGTGTGCGTTGAATTTCGTCGGCAACTATTGTTCTTGGCTGCAGGTAATGTTTACGATTATTATATTACTCAAGAACTTATAGAACTGCGCTGTTATCTGGATTTACAATTGGGTCACGTATTTTCAGAATAATGGTCAATCTCATGAAGAAGTGCTTAGTGTAATAAGAACAGGACTGCAGTCTAGTTCTACGTTGATGGTTTCTTCCACCATGTATTTTGCCTTCCTCGTAGTGAAGAATTTGCATCTTTTACACCCTGAAAAGGAATTAGTTCAAGCCTGCATAGATCAGTTACAAGGAAATGATGATGCCGTGATATGGAAATACTGCTTGTCTTTCCTAAATCTTAATTTGTCGCTGTACAAAGGAGAAATGGGCCCATTTGCAAGCTCGATAGGAAATATTGCGGGGCAGCCAAAATATCCTAGAAGAGAAATTAACAAAATTTTGGCTCGCATGATAAGAGTATTCGGGTCAGTTGGACTGAATGCTGTTTTACCCAACTCAGACGATTCCAAAATGAGGTGCAGAATACGAAATATATGCAAGAAACTGCGAAAGATGAAAGAAGAGAAGATCAAAGGAAAACAGCCCAAGGAAGAAAATGAAGATTCAGGAGATGAAAGCGACGATCAAGACTTCGCAGACGAGAAAATGTATGCACAAACTCCAGTCGTTATTAAAGAAGGTTTGGTTGACTTCTTAAACCCTTCGGAGATATCGAAAGCCCTTGTCAGTAAGTACCTTTGCAGCCAATTTCTAGCATACTCATATCTAATATTTCTCAGGCAGGATGCAGGACGTATGGTTGTGATATGAAGCATTTCTGTTTACTGATAAACCATTTGTGGTTGTTTTTAGGTGATAAAAAGCCAACAAAACCAGAAAATGATTTCAAGCTGTCTAAAGACGGTAAAATAATAATTGGAGAAGGAGAATACGACGATGATGATGACGATAGTGATCTTATGGACGACGGTGACGACGACGACGAAATGGATATAAAAGCAAGAAGGAAGCAAACTTCATCAGCATCAGTTGCTTCCAGTAGAAGAACAACGAAAACGCAAGCTTCATCGTTTTCAATGAAATCTGTGTCTCGAAAACGCAAGGCAGCTGGCAATAACAAGAGAGTTGGAGGCGGAGGCAAATCGAGTCGTTCAGAAGCTGGAAGTGTAAAGAGCAAAAAGTTCAAGTCAAGTTCTTCGTCGAAAGGATCAGTTAGAAAATTCCGTTAACAAAACATGTTTCTTATTGTAACTATAAAGTAAATAAATGATTCGTTTATCGTGCATTTTGCATGTGTTCCTGCAAATGACTTACTTCCATGCAACTAGTATGTTAACCTACCTTGAAACTTCTTGAGGTTCCTGCCCATTGCTCTGAATAGCTTGTTTGTAATACAACTCACAAATGCATATTGATGATATACCATTTACGTTCATCTTTCTTGCGAAGGTTTCGCATTTAATAGTCCATATAGTCACTCCGGAAAAGCACGGAAAGAATAACTGGTTTCCCTAGTGTGACGGAGAACAATAAGCAGCAGAAGCCAAGGTCAGGTGCAAACCAAAACCACACCACACGACATTTTCATTAAAGTGCTTGTTCGTGCTAGTTTCACAGAAGATGGAAAAAAATCCAAGCTTTCCCATCTCAAGAGGCTTGTCGAGCTCGAGTTGGCGTGTGCCAATGAATTATTTGCAGCCTTGCATTAGGAGACTCTGAATAAGTAAACCCTTTTGTCTCCTATTAGACGGTCAGTCCCCTACGAAAAGCTAAAAGTAATGAGATGACGAGGACTTTGTACGGTAGCTACTTACTAAGAAGCATAGACAACACTAAGGAGAGAGGCTTTCAATCCCTGGGACGTGTTTAGGAGAAAGTTGAAGACTAGTCCGTGCTGCTGACTAATGCTGTGAGTGATAACAACACAAGCCTAGGTGGTCTGTGGGAAAGTACTCGTCTTTCACTTTGGGATGAAGGAGAGAGTGAAGCAAGTCGGAAGGAGTGAGTTTACACCTTCAAATGAATTTGGAATGCTGAGCTTTACTACGATGACTCTCCACTATATCGCTCATGTATGAAGAGCAGAGACAGGATATTGCGTTACAAGACCTGGGAGGAGTATGTATATTTATTGATTTTCCGAGCGTTCAGCTTACTTTCGGGTAAGGAATTCTTCCTCAGCCTGGCAGTATTCATAGGACGCTCGTGGCAGACGGTACAGCAACATACCATTAAGATAATCATCTTTGGAAAGGTCACGTTTTACTTTTCGCAACCTTTTTACTTTTTTACACACAAATTACTGCATTACACCAAGTTTGCAGAAATAAGTGCACTTCAACCACCTTTCCTCCAACATTTTCGTCTATATCCCATCACCACTTTACAGACTCTGTGTACCTCTGATACGGAGTCTCAAAAAAAAGGTATGCATGCACTACTCTCATTTATTTCATACGACTTTCTCATGCACTTGCTCGTTTCTTCTCAAAGATGCTTACAAGTTGTTCCTACTCGTGTACGTAGGTTGTTAACAACGTAATACAGCCATGGCGAGGTGATCTCTTGTGATCTTTCTTTCTCCAGCATTGCAATAATACGCACATGGCTCCCTATCTCACGTTCCCCGTTTATGCATTACAGCACTTCAATATTGCATGAGTTCCTTGAAAGCAATCATCTTCCCGTACCTCCTGATTCTATCGACTATTTCCCATGACTTTGTATGGTTTCAAACACGTTTCTGTTTACCTTACGTGTCAATCCACTTGGAGAAATAGGGATCACCGAACACCACCACCACCAGCATACGAGCTTATATATGTCTTTCTGACTGACAGCTCAGTAAGCTGTCGATAACATTTGCATGTCTAGAAACTCTAACCTCTGCTACTAACAATTTATACAAACTCAGCCATATTGCATACAATAGTGGTACTTTTCATATAGTTTCATTTTGTTTCACGCGTTTAGTCGGAAGCTGGCTATCTAGTTCGAAGTAGAACATAATAATATTGAATGTAGTGTGATACAGGCTGTGTAGCTTGTGGTAGATGCAATCCTGATTCCCGAGAGGCTTCGTCAAGAGAGCAAAACAGCACTTTGACTACTAACCGTTATTTATCTTACGATCCTACTGCTTTTGACGGGTATCACCCCAGTGACATTCTTCGGGGATTTGAAAGGTCTGCATTCACAAAAGCAATAGGCCACGACTATTTTCGCAAGAGCTTCTTTCTGTACACACGATTTTACATTTGAATGCATGAAAGAGCACTTGAGCAACAGTTTCAATATTCACGAACGAGCTGGTCTCGTTTCGGAATAAATTCACTTTAACCTGCTTCCTATGCGACATTACACAAAAATAATTGCAATTCAATGATTGTGTGCTCTTTAAAATTGAAGAACCCTTCCAATTTAATCAGGAGAAAGAAGATCTCCCTAGAGGTCGGAGATACTTGAGGGAATATGGATTCGGATCCGGATGGTCCTGAAAATGTATTAATCCTGTATACACATTTTTCCGTAGAGAAGTAGTACAAAGCAATCCCTGAGAATGGCATCAAAGGTTCTTTCTTCCAACGAGATCATTCATATTCTCTTGCTTTCATAACTTTTCCCACAGGCTGCAGAGACAGACACGCTCGTTAGCCACGAAGACACGGAGTTATGTGAAGAATCCCTCGAGGAGGACGGGGGCTCTGAAGAGACTTCTACACTTTTAAGCACAATGGCCGCAAGACATGATAACCCGGCGGTGGACGAAGCAGACTCTGCTGCAGGAAGAGCATCTGTATCATCCACACGAGATAAGCCCCAGCAACCTCATCCATATCATTTAAAAAACAAGTACACCTTCCGGTCGGACTCAGTTTACTCCGATGTAATTCCCATGTCTGCAGCCTCTCAGCAGCATCAAACCAACAATAAATCCTCAGGTACGTTTAACTTTAGCGTGTGAAATCCTAAACTTTCATCGTCTCTGAAATCTTCCCACAGGGAAAGTAGAACAAAAGTTCCCCAAAACTTGTATGTCACAGAAGAGAGAGAGAGAGAGTGGTGAGAGAGAGAATAAGGATAGAAAATAGCAGAAGAACAAGGACCGGGTTTCGTAATTCACTTATGCTCGAACGGCAACGGAGTTTTTGATGATGAAGAGTGAAAGTACAAGTGACTCTGTGTGTCTTTATTAAAGAGTTTCAGGTGGCTACACATAAAGAGAAAGGTCCTTGAGGGCATTGCTATGCATTTGTTACAAACAGTCGAAGTAAAAACAGGAGACGAACGCAATATGGCAATAATACTTTCCTCTTATCCTTTTATACTTTTATCCCTTTCAGCCAAATGGCTTCGTACTCCATTATTCATTAGTTTAAGGGATATGTATGGGTACTACCCATCAAAATGTCCTGTCTCTCAAAACACACTTCCGTTATGATTAGTATCATTTTTTGCCTCTCTCGTTTCAAGATTTGGCTACAGTCCATCACTATCTTCGAGTTGATGGGTAGTATTATCCCAACGACTTTCACTTATGCTTTTTCTTGTCCCAGATTTTTTGCTTCAATCCATTTACGACCTTTCTCTGCGAAAGCTCTGTGGGAAATGGGATTATAAAATAGTCCCTACATCCGCGTGTATATTGTGTGTTTCCAGTTGAATGTGTATATGGTTTTAATATTTGCGTGTTTTATTGCAATCTGGTAGAGTCTCGTGAGAAGTCCGGATCTTTATCGTCTCTAAAAGGAAAGCAAGAGTCGAAATGGATGACCCTGAAGAAAAAGCTAGGCAAGTTGAATTCGCACTCGCATTCTACTCATTCTCACGACAAACATGGAGGTGGACCAGCAGGAGGGTCGTCCGCTGACGAACAGAAGGAGAAAGCAGAACGAAGACCAGTTCCTAACAAATCTCTGCAAGAAAAGCGCAGTCTTTTCCAAAGAGCGAAAACACTTGCGATTCTGCCAGTACATAAAGCACCAAAGGACAAAGTGGAAACTCCACCCAAACGAGTGATAGAACCCAAAGAATTATTCAACGTTGGGGGGGAAATGAATTTGATTCCATTAGAACTTTTAATAGACGTTAATGACTTGAACATACACAAGTAAGAAGGCAGGGGAAACTCCTAGTGTCTTCCTAAAAACAAGAAAGTCAAAAAGTTGCTTAGAAAATTAAGATACGATTGGACGCTAGATGTAGAACACACTCACACACACCTAACCGGGCCTTTCACTTCTTAATCGCTTTCTCCTTAGTGTCAGCATACCCCAACCTCAGCAGCTAATAAGTATGTAATATGATCATCCTATAGATACTAGCAACTACCAAAACATCAATTCACCCTTGCAACCTTACATAAATCTAAACGGACGATGAAAAACTTCATAAAGTTTTACTTCTCCTCATTAGAAGCTTCCGTAACTTCCAAGTAGATGGATATTGTTACATTTCTCGTCGCACAAGAGTAAACGGACAAAGGATGAATGCGAGGCGAGAGAAGCAGAGAAAGAGAAGTTAAAGTTTTATGAAGAACCAGTAATTGGATTGAAGAGGGAGGAATATACGCCGCGTTCTTTCCCGAATCTCGAGTTTCACTTGAATTAATTTAATGAAGAGTGAGAATGCACTTCCTCCCAGAGAATGATCAGTCTTATCTCCAATCTCTCAGTCTTGTCACGTCATATTCGACAGCGCTACGAAGCAGAACTTTTCCCCATTCTCTCTTGTCGACGACAGGACAAAGTTTCTGCAAACTTACTCCTCCTTATCTCTCGTTTTATTATGTGATACGAAATGAAAATATCACTTCCAAGAAGTAGTATATACCTGTATAAGAATAAGTTTTAGGCTGCACTACATTCGTAATATCTTTCGGAGGTCTGACAATACTGAGAGAAGAATGTGTCTGGCATTAAATTATGAGTTTTATTTAATCTGCTGTATCAATTTATTGCGTGGGATAAGTTCGCATTTGTGCTAAAGTCACCCGTTTCCTCTTCATTTCACATTTATTCAAGACAAAAAGCAGTAAATTCTAAGCGTATGACTTAAATAGCGGGACCTCCCCTGCTTTTCTTTTCTTAATGACGAATGCTTGGGATGATCTTTGTGAAACAGAAGATCCTTTTCGTGACAGAAACAGCAGTTTTGCCCAGTGCAATCAATTTTCTTCTACGTCTACAGCACGGACATTTCACTTCCATGTAACTAATCATTGTGACATGACAGGCTAATATCTCTCCTCTCTTTGGCTTACTGTTTCTCAACTTAATGTGCAATGCCTCCGCTTTTTCGGCCTGAGAAAATGTACACACCCTCGCTTGCTTATTAGCACTCTAGCCTTAACATCTTTCATGCAACAAAACATTTGACCAATTCTTACCGCAGAGCCTTTAAACTAAAAAACTGGAAAATGCGCAGAGCCATTCATTATCAAGTGCGATACACCAATCGTTATGGATCTGAAATATCATGTGAACAATTTGACTTATTCTTTGAGATGTCCTATACGTATTAGTTTTAATGTCACTATGATTCGAAAGTTAATCGATGTAAAATTGGTAATCTCTTCTCTTGCAGAGTATAAAAACGCAAACATCAAAACTGATCATGTTACTATCAACAAGGCCTTTATTTTTTAGTAACTCTAAAGAATCAATTCTTTATGTATTGTTGCCTACATGTCTTGTCAGTGTTAATGATAGTTCAAAATTGTATATTGTGTATCTTGTTATGTACGCTCTGGAGATATAGTTTATGTGAGGATTTTAAAATGTTATTGATGTATGGTATCGATGGTCTATCAATCACGGTGTCAAGTCTACCAAAGCCTCGTAATACGTAACATGACCACAAAGGTGTCAATGCTGCTTTCGTGTTCTAGCTTAAATTACATCCGTAAGTACTGTTTGTTGTTGTTGTCTTCTTAAAGTAAAGCTGTAAATTTTCACTTTGGAACCTTCTAGACTGTCACTAGAGATGTTATGTGCAAAGAGGTATTGGGTGTCAAAAGACACACCTGCAATCGCAGTCTCCAAGTCCCAATCACGTTCTAAGAACATAAAACGCGTAGAAACAGTGTTGGATCTAACTCCCTAAGCAATTTCATGTGGCGTATCGATTTTGAAGATCAAAGTGATGGTAAATGATATACGTTATTCTATGATGGTCTTCTGGTGATAAAACTGTACTTACAGTTGTGTACTCCTCTTTTGTAAACGAGTAATATGTGGAAAGCAATTTGGATGTCATTTGAGGGGCATTGATTTAAGGTGAAATCCAATTAACATTACTCCGTGTAATAGAATAGTTGATGCTGTACCGTACATTTGTGTATCTTGAACAATATTTGTATTATTGACGTAGTATTTTAGATGTATACCGTGCCGTTCAATGTTAAAGAAATTATATTTTCGGACCGACTTATCTTCGAGAACCAGAATGAACTAAGATTTTCAGACGTACTGTATTATGTTTATAAACTGGAATTATCACGTATCAAGTAATAAACGGATAAAGCCCTGGAACAATCAGATGTAAGAAAAACGTAATGTTGAATAATCTCATGCATTGATTCACATGGGTCCTGATCGGGTTTTACGGCAAAGGACTGATAACTGGTTTGGCTTTGCTGTCTACGATCGCCAAGATGTGATGGTACAACTCATTAGCAGTGCGGAGGTCGGATGTGGACAAGTGAAGGTGGCTCTTTTTGGGGATGTAATGGCTGCCTACAGTCATTGCAGATATTTGAGTACTTAACGATATTATGACTCGATTTTTTGTTGAATCCATCTTCACACTGGAGATTTGAGAGAAATGGTAACTTTTTGTTTTACTCTGGAATTCCAGATCGATTCTTTCGGTTCCCAATATGACTATAAAAGAAATCCTCTCATAAATCATGACTACTCACATACTTTTAGCAAAAAATGGAAAAAACAATTTACCGCATAGAGCATTTTTCATTCGATTAAAAGTGCCTATCACAGTAACAGGATACATTTCAGATCGTCCACCAGCAAAAGAAGTGGTTGGTTGAGTGCTAAAAATAGCAAGTTCAATGTTTCCTTTAAAATTATTGCTGCACAAGATACCTTATGAAATTGACACAGTTGGGTGGAGACGTAGTGTTACCTGGTGTCATCTTCGCTCGCTTGAGCTGTCTGAACGCTTTTAGCACCATTCCTTACAAGACAGAATTCCTTACACTTACTTTCTTTAATGGCGATATTTAGGTCCCTAAACTTCATATTAGCATGACCAAGTTTCTCAAGGTGATACGAAGTATGGTCCACCATCGGCAAATGCTTCTTATTCCATCCAGACTTATCCAATGCCATTTTTATCAGATCGATAAGCGTCAAAGTTGCTCTCTCAGCAGGCTTTAGTGCTAATTTAAGGGTTGTCCCATTAGGTAGCAGAACAGAGCACTTATTTTCTGACCTAGAAAACTCAGAATCTCCAGAAGACGACTGGCTCAGAGGAACTAGTGCCAGGTGTGAAAATGAGAATTTGGACATTAACTCTTGACTATCTAGGTGAGGTATGTCTGTATCCCATTCCCCATCGTCATCTGCGATGAATAAACTGAAGAAGAGCAATCAGAAATTCCACAAAATTATACGAAGTCACTTTCGAAGGTGTAAGATCATTCAATCTTCAATCATTCATAATTTGAGTCAACCGCAACTGGCAAATTTTGCACTTCAATTTTTGTGTTTTAAATACAATTTCGACTCACCCATATTCATGCTCTGAACGCAACTTTATATCAGGATGCGTTTGTGATGTCAGCCATAATACGAGTCCAATTAGCTCCACAACCTTAGCCGTTGAAACAACACCAACTTGCAAAGGATACGCACGAAGTCGTGGAGGTAAACATGCAACAAATATCGCAACTTCCTTGCACGCAAGTGATGGATGGCAGCAAGCTTCGTACTTTGCATACACTGCAAAAGGTATGTCCTGCAAGTTCGGAGCAGTCCTAACATAAATCCAAGCCACATGTAAGAAAAACAATTTTCAATTAAAGTTTAGATGTTTTGTACACGCGTAACTTACTCCAGAAGTTGGCCGATTTTTACAATGGAGTTTAGTTTTTTGGGGGACTTGAAGTCCTCATTTTTTTCAAATGTCATTTCATTCCTAGCGACGTCTCCTACTCTTACAACCTGCGTAAGATTTTGAACTCGTCGTTGTTTCTCTAACTTTTCTAGACGAATGGCAGTATTCGACCTTCTCCTGTGACCAACATCTGCTCCTTCTGCAACCACACAATACAATATAAAGACCACCTTACAGTGTTATTTCAATTAATTAGCCACGACATCACACGAGTCCTAAAACATTTTTACAGTAATTCAAAGCTCACCTCTCAATTCCACAGAATCCTCGCTGGAATCTGAACTAGAGTCAGGGTCATGAGTGTTTCCTAAAAACGGCTTTACCCTGAGTACTTTCTCGCATACACCTGCAAACCAAACAATAATTTAAAACCCACATATCTTCTTGACTTGCAATCAGAATAATAGTAATGATCTTCTCAGAATTTTAATAAAGTGCTTATGAGACCAGCGCTTACCGGAGTCATCTTCGATTGTGAACGCAGTTCTGATAAGGCGACATAACCACTTCTTATCATCATACAACACCATTTCTTCTACTAGACCGATAGAAGATTATTAGATAATCTAAAATTTACACAGCCCAAGAAAGTTAAATGCAATATTTACACAACAAAACATTCAAACTAAATACTTGGCGCACTTCGCATAATCTATGTCACTTCTTTGTCTTGACTTATAAATAGATTTAACGAATCATACAAAGCGTTCCAAGCATTGTTTGAAATATCAAAAGCTGACATCATTCACGTTATTACGTTTGTAAGTAGTAAACATTACTTCATTTTTTCAAACTCTGTAGTGGAAGTACGTGTCACTTGTCGATCTTTTACTAGTGTTATAGGCTGTAAACGCCAATGTATGAATTAAATGTACTTGTAGCATTGCCAAATGGGAAACATCTTACAGCAAAAATTGGGTTTGGGTAAATAGGGTTACTCTCGTTAAATCTCATTGTCAGATTGTGGTTTCTATTCGGAAACCGTAAAAGAATGGGAGCAGTTTGAGAGGGCAGCGTGTTTTTAGAAAGCTGGACAGCTGGAGTGTGTACAGAATGTAGCCACAAATAAAATGCCGTGTCCACATGGAAAATTGGTACATATTGTAAATTACTAGTAAATAGTAAATACAATAGTATTTATATATTATCAGAAGAGTAAAATACGACCACAATTTACCCCAGTTAGCAAAATGTGGGTTTGGGTTATTCTTCATTCATAACATTAAACTAGAAGCGTCATCAATAAAGCTTTGCAGACGATTTTTTTATGTCAGCTAATTAGAGAATTGCACTGCACACTGAGCTGCTGAGCACAAGGCAGGGACAAAAAGATCACGCTGTGGTATAGAGTCTGATTTGTTTGTTGTGTACTAAAAAGCTCTCTCCAGTATATTTAAAAAGTATGAAGCACGTTTCTTACGAATCTTAAGTACACAGTACACCATTCAAACAGCAGCTAGTGTAGAATCAGATATTCGCAAAATAACCTTCTGTAACTGCCTGGGTGCAGTTAAAAATCTCCGATGACACACCTACGGAGGAGGATAAGAGTGGGGTGGTGACAAGAA
>JAQGBV010001759.1:0-14088 GCA_034698685.1 Isotomurus pseudopalustris
TTAAAGTAAACGATGGAATCAGCTCTCAATTAATGTCGATTTCATATTAACATTACTTAGCGATAAAAATTCTCGCCCTATTTTCAGAACCACGCTGTCTAATCATCATCGTCTTTCCTTTCCTTACGGCTGATGTGAGTAATAAAAGGGTTTGCTATTAACGAGTAGGTAGGTATGTAGGTTCTCACTTGAAGTCTTAACTCTGTCTACCTTCCATTATGCATGAGCTCATAAAAAATAACGATGCACATCCACTGTTGAAACAAATGTCCTATTTTCTATTTGGTAGCTTTTAACCGTTTATCCTAAGTTTAGCCTGAGTGGGGGAGAAGGAAGAAAAGTGTAGACTCACTCTCGCCGTTTGTAATTCTTGTAAAAAGGAAACTTTTTCTTCACGTTCTGTTACTCCAGTTTCAAAAGGAAACTTGTCGTGCCTAGTTTTTTCCAGTAATGAAATAACATAAGATGTCAGTTATGGTTTGCGAGGGTGCGAGAGGAACAAACGCATCCTACGCATCAATAGTTTTATGCCTCTGCCTGCTACCGGATTTCTTCGATGGGGTCATCATTATGCTTTTTGGAACACCGTGTTGCATCTGTCTTTCTTAAGAGAAAAACCTAAACACCTACGAAAGTCAAAACATAGTACACAAGCCTCTCTTGAAACAGCAGAAGGGATGTATTATGTAATATTTCACAACCTAAAGTTTTACTCAAAGATTTCCTTTTACGGAACAGGAAGACGAGTCAACACTCCCCTTTCAGTTCCCAAGGATAGGAACTTGATTCATTCTGAAGATTGTCGTAAGGTCGAGGATTACAGTTACAAGTCTTACAAGTCTTAACATTTTCTTGCGACTTAAATCGTCCTTAAAAATCTACAATCTATACAAGAAGTTTTCATGAGAAAAAACTCATATCTTATCTGCATGCAACGTGTAGCCTTATTCACTTTGCTTTTATCTAAATGATGATATAATAAGGTAATAAAATTTAAAGCAGAAATTTTTAACTGCTACGTAATTAACTGAAGTGAATAACATCGCATCATCATCTATTTTGTGAATTAATTTAATAATTTCTCTTTTCCTAGAAAATTTTGACAAAACACGCATATTGTCGCCTGTTAGTTTTATTAGTAGAAACATAGAATCTACATTACTCCCTGTATTATCTCGCTCATTTGTTTTAGAAAAATATTCGTGTTTTCGTAATGACTGAGTGCAAAAAGCAAGCCTCACATTCATCATTCATTTCTATTCATATGAAAAGTTAGTAGATTGACGAACAGAGAATGAGTTTGTAAACAAATAACATCATCATTTATTTTAGCATGCCCAACACTCTAGATTGGCTGGCTAATAAAATATGATGAGCATAACCAGATGACCAAATTGAAGCAGCAAGAATTGAATGATAAATGAATACGAAATTACTAAAGAGGCTTGATTTGTGCAGCCGAACTTTTATGAGGTTTATTAATACCCAAGGCTGAACTTATTAGCTCAAAAAATCCACCTGATTTAACCCTTGCTACTCGTAGACGTGCTTTTTGTATTTTGCTACAGTCAAGCCAAACATGAGGCGCACGGATGTGCGAGGATTTGCTCTCAACTATGCATGGCTGGAATATTATTAGTCATACTGATGAACGATGACGATTGATGATGACTACATTCAGCAGCTCCATTCAAGTTGACAGCCACTATGCCACTAGTTTCGCTGCACAAAACACATTTTATTATTCTAGCGTTATTCTCTGCTCTTTGGAGCAAATGGCATGGCTTATTCATGGAGAATGGAGTAGGGAATTAGCATGAGTGACTCAGCTTTAGTCAGAACGACGAAACCTTTCATTACAACGCACTGATGAGTGGATCACTAAACGAGTTAAGAGTTTAATTCGTGCATAGCAATGCCTATTATTAGATTGAAATCTCAGCCCCACCCAAAATTTAGCTAAACCTGACTATGCCAAATCTTGTTACCTAATTGTGATCTATTTACGGGATGACGATTGTCAACATGTCATTGAGACTAATGGATGTGTCTATCTACGGTCATCTAATAGTTGGTTTATATCTTGTACTATTGTAGGATTACGAGAGTCATTCGTGCAATCCAGTGGTGGTCTCGTAAATATTTTAATGTCTCTCGTGATTAGCTTTTACTATCTAGGAAGTTATATTGGACATGCCTACTGGCTGTGTGAGTATGGTTTGATTATAGGAAATTCCACGAATAACCCTCAGTTTAGCGGTGCTTCATTTTTTAGGTAACTTGGCCATTCGATTTTCCATTAATGATGTGAAGTTGTTGAATAGGCGAAGACAAATAAATTTATTTGCATAGCTTTAAATCAATTTAATCAAAGATATTCATTTTTACTTAAGCATGCATATTCAAGCATACATTTAAAGCTGAGTTCTTTGGAACATTTCACTCGTAATGTGTTTGATAAGTAAGTACACAAACATACAACGCAGTAAACATGTTCAAGCACTCCAGAACTCATTTATTTACTGAACAAATTGTGTGATGTGTGCAAAAAAATATACGATAAAACGATAATCCACTCCCACGAATCATCTAATTCAGCACAATCTTATTAGCCTAAGTACATAATACAACTCTTACTTGTCGGAAAGGCTTTTGAATTTGATGACTCGATATAAGAGATGGGCAAATGTCTTTGTTGAGTGACGGAATGCCTAACACTGGACATAAATAGGGCAATGCAAGCACGCCAGTAGCATTGACCGACAGGTAGGACACAATAATTGACATTATTCATAGGTCATAGGACCCATCGTCTCAATCGATTAACGGATATTCACTTTTGTACTGTTTATAAACACAAAACTCTAATAATGTTCCTGTAGGTCGTTAATCATTCAACATATACTCACTAATGCTCAGCAAAGTCTTGTGAGCAAGTATACGAAATGCCAAACACCATTATGATAAATTAATAAAAAGCTGCTGTTGGTGAACAAAAAAGAATCAATACGAATATATGAATAGCTGGAATATTTCCACGTTTCTCTTTTCAGTGTCTGAAAGTGACAAGATTGATGCGTTAGTTTTAGCAAGAATACATCTAACTGTGATTTAGTTAGTGTACAATCTTTTGTAATGCAAACAAACATTCACCTTCTGATGAAATGTTTACCTCAATTTAACTGATTCGAAGTCTTACAAAAAAACACCAACAACTGGATTTGATAGTTTGTACTAAAGAAATTGAGTGTTAAGAATCCGTTTTATCCGCAAAATTTTAGAAGTATTATGGATTTTGCATTCATTCTTTGTCACTCACAATGTATTCTGAAGAGAATTCTTTCTCTTTCACTCTTCGAGAACTTATATACCGAATTTTATGTACCGACGAGCTAATGAATTCATGAAGGCGAAACTCTGGAAAACAGTAGTCTGAGTCTGACACAAGTGATGTTGATTCAATCCTGTCACAAAACAATTATCAATAAATCACATCTTTTCTAGGGACCATTGATTTTTGAACTCGTGACCAGCCTATTTGCCCACTTGAATAAAACGGTGCGTCACAAATTAGGCATAAATAATGAATTAGCATTTGTGCATTGAATGAGGTTACTATAATTTAATTTATCAAAAGTACAAAATGATTTGGTAATCCTAAACAATAGAGAACCAATTACGAGTAGGATGGCATTATTTTAATGTGAAGTAATACCAATAAGATGAGATTGACAAAAGTGAAACTCTGGTTCACAAAATTGGTTATTCATTGAGCTCAATGACAAAACTCTTATCCGCTTATTTCATCAAACTTTTACTTTCCAATGGAATTGTGTGGGTATCAAAATCAAGCCCATTATCTAAAGCGACTAAAGCTTGCTGCACGTCCGTCTCCAAATTACGGAATTCAGCTTAATGAACATACACCTTTTTGTTGCGCTTTTCTCTGATAGCCCATTTAAAAAGTAATTGAATTACGTAAAGTATAGTATGCATTTGTGAAGAATATTTTGGTTCATTTTTGGTCGCATCTGTTTACTTAAAACTATTTCATTTAGTCACGTTCCAAGTGTACAATTCAAATATAAACATTTATGGATTAGCAGGTCTGCGCATACAGCATGAGGTTCAATGATCAACCTTGTAATATTTATAAACTATTCGTCTTACTTACTGCTGCACACTTCACATATCACCTCAGCAGTAACCCGAGTATAAATTGGACGATTCACAACCATTATTTAAGATTATTAAAAGCGATTAAGCTGTTGAGTGCAGCTGACTACTCAAGTACTCTCTTATGTATTAAATCTTCTCCCTTTTTAGGCAGACAGATCGCTCAACGATAAACGTTACACACACTAAAGATACATTTGATTGAACATTTTTTTAAGTTAATGTACAGTATAATTAACTTCATGTACAGTTCACACAATTATATGAACCTAGTGCCCTGTAACAAAGACCTAATTTCATGCTTGGACAGCGATGTATCATTCAGATGTATCAGAATGCGTATAAATTCATCTCTTGTATTCTTGCCAATCTGAGGCATTAGAATGAAATTAACCCTGTTCAAGATGCGTTGATGCCATTAATACAATTGTTAATTCACATAAAAATACACGCAAAAGAAAGCTCGAAACATTTTTACACCTGTTTTAAAAGAAAGTTCCCTAAGTCGGCAGCAAAATTGATCATCATCAATCACCCCGTTGTAGCAGGTGCTGGTAACGTCTAGATTAATATTGTATCATTTCACAGGGTGAGGACTGTAGAGACTGTAGACAGTTTTAGAAGCAACATAAATCAACCAAGTCAATTGGCGCAGCGTTAGAACAATAAAATTCTAATGCCTTCAATAAAATGACTTAACTGTACTCGATATGTAAGCTGGTTAGTAGTAATAATAGATCAACTAGGGAATTAAGTATCACACGACACATGAGAAATCTTTTCTGCGGTTGAGACTGTTGAGACTGAAACGAGTGTGTGGGATTATTTCCCTCAGTTTGTACTTATGCAAATCAAGAACACTTTCGATTTACTATTCAGTGTAAAACTTATTGCGAAGTCCTCGTTAATATGAAACCTACATAAAACTGTCTCGGCGTGTCAAAAAATTCATGAACTACAACCATAGAGGCTGTGCAAAATATATGTGGCTGTGTATACATAAAACTTTATGCAAACCGAAGGACGTGTCAATTTGAACATTGCGATTATAATATGAAATGATGTGCAATGTCAATAAGCACAAGCAGAAAACTTCAAGAACGCGTGGAAGGCCATTTGAATTCTCACAGGATGCTGTTAATTAGAAAAGACATCCATCCTACTTTAATCCATTATTATTGAGCAATCATGAAATAAAATAGAACAAAAATTAAACCTACAGCAATAATATATATTTATTATTGTCTTTGATTTCGTCATCCTTTCTTTCGTTAGGCGATTCTGATATATTTATAGTGAATCTTAATTAAGGATACAGATGAAGAGGTACTCTATCGCAATTCAATCTCATTTGGGGAGATGGGTACAATTTCAGGTCTGCCTGTAATAATTATTAAGAGTGCTAATTTATATCCTGTAATTTTGTACATACTTTTGTAACTCGTTGCGTAAATTGTTTGCAAACAAATGTTCAACCATAAAATTGCACTTTGCATAACTAATAATTGCATTGTGACTTTTTGTAAATACACGAGAGTATACTTTAGTTCGTAAATTCAATGAGTGCATAACAAGTTATGTTGCTCATTGATGGGCTAGTAAACATTTAAATTATACGGAATGAATGTTTGATGACAGATTACTTTATTGCAAATTACTATGCTAATACAATCTGTCTGCAAAAGTATGACATTTTGCACGTCAAAGACTTGATTGTGGATTCTTCCTGTGTGCATCTTCATAACGTGCACTTATCAGATCTTAATTTATTAGTTTCATATATTATCACGAAAAAATTAAATCTTAGAAATCTACCTCAACTGAAAGGCATGCATTGCTGTTGCTAAAGGTCCAAATTGACTTTGCTGTACATTATCTTGCTTCTAATTGACTACAATTTTTTCAATCTTTCAATTGAATCCTGTTATCTATATTGCTGTATTTAATAGAATTTATGGTTCTTTTCTCGTTGTTTAAAAATGACAGGCCAATATTGATAGTGTCAGTCGGCTTTTAAACTGTAGTTATTATTACTAATAAATTAACAAGCAAATAGTTCCAAACACCAAACGAGATATCATGTTGTATTTGGAGTAAGACTTTCTTAGTGTCGTCAATAAAGCAATTAATACAATTTAAAAATCTTACTTCTCAGGCATGTCTTCCTCATTGGGAGAGTCTTCGGCTAACTCTGTCTCGTCACTCATTTTGATGTAAAAGCTTTATTCGCTTCCAAGCTTAGCACACTGTTGATTTTCAGAAATCGAAGATCTCCGTTTTGATCTTGTGACAGGTAAGAAGTAAGAAGCCTATTTGTTTTCTTACAGGCTGAGAAAATGATCCTGTGTCTCGAACACGCACCTCAACGAACTTTTGTGTCTCACGATGTCAAGAGAAAGAGTCTTTTTGACACAAAATCACTTTTATTAAAGTAGATAAAGGAGAAAAGGCGAGGAACGGCAAATCTGTCTGGTGTCAGAAAGAAGTATGTGTCAAGCTGAAGACTCAACTCGTGCTGAAGTTGTGTCGTGTAGAATGAAAGGGTTGCTTGCAGCTTCCTCAGACTCTCAAGTCTCAATTGAAATCCAATCTGACTGACTGAGAGGAATTCTCACACTACCTTGTGATTGTGAATGGTAGTCTCTGTGTTTGTAGCTCCTTGAGCAGAAAGTTGTACAGAGATTGAAAGTTACGCTGTGTGTTCAAAGGCTTACTTCGTTCTTTTAATTAAGTCTGGGGTATTTAGTCAATTGGAAGCTTAACAATGAGAAGGTATATTATTTTGTTCACGCTGAAACTACAAGTGGAGAATCGCTTAATGTTATTCCTTTAGTTTACGTTTAATAAGACGAACTCTTTGTGTTCGCTTCAACTTCTACAAGAACAACTTGAACAACAGATGAATGAACAGCCTAGTTGTTTTGAATGTAAGTGAGAATCGAGTAGCATTCACACTTTCAACTTCCTAAATCCCTTTATTGGATCAAACTCTTGATGGAAGCCTCTAAACTTTTACCGAAATCTTTTGACTGGCGTGAATCGAAAAGTCAAATCTCTTTTCTCTAGCGATCTCGCTTCTCTCTCTCTCTCCTCGTATGTCCTTTTGAGACTCCCTCACTGGATCTGTAGAGACTGTGGAAGTCGTAGGAGTCAAACTGGAACGTAGAAGTTTGAATCTGTTAGCGTGTGTGTGTGTCCTGCAAGTTCGAAATGTATTCTTAGCTTTGTGGAAAGTTATTGAATGATAAACGCCAAGCCAAAGTAAAGCCAAGCTTGCTTGTTGAAGGAAGACTGAGCTCTAGCGGAAATGGATGTGTGTTGGATGACTCTGTGACTACTAAGCATGGAATTTGGACGAGGATACTTTTCCCCACTTCCCTTAGCTTACTTTCTACCCTAGCCCAATGCTAACGATACTTTCGATCCTAAGCTGTAGGGTTGATGATGATTGTACAACAAGGGCTAAAAGCATTTATTTCTTTCGGTTCGAATGGCAAACAGACCTTCACGTTAGTAACTCAAAAGGCTCCTATTTCACTCGACTTCTCGTTCAGTCGGAGATATGTTGAGAATCTATCTATGCTCTCTCCTCTCTTCCTCTATCAGTTGCACAACCAGTCAGTTCTAAACTCTACAACCTCTCCATTCACTGCTTTCGCTTTCATTCCGGGCAGCCGGCTGATAATAAATGTAATAAAATAGTGGAGAGAATAATGGAATAGAACTAAGTAAGTAAGTAGAGAGGGTTCGTTCGACTAGCTCTCTTCTCTCACTAGTAAAAGTGGTAATGCTTTTGTGTTAAGTAAATGCAAGTCGGCTAAAATTGTCCCCTCGTTTCTTCCTCCTCTCTCGTAGTTCTTCTGGTTTAGGGTTCATCATGAACATTTCCTTCCCTAAATATTCTGCGCGTTCGAGACTCGCAGGGTGGAGAGAGAGAGAGAGTAAGGGATTCAAATTGAGTACAGGAGGATGACAAAAGTACAAAACCTAAAATTTGGAATTCTGAATGGTTTTATAGGAAGCTGTGCTGTGTTGAGCAATAGGGAGATACTCACGTAATTCTGTTTCGAAAGAAAACAAGACTTTGGCTCATCTCGGTTTCACAACATTGACAACATAGGTTTACGGATTTACCCATTCTGGCTCTCTAAATCTACTTTAACACTCTCGTGTCGGTCACAAGACCAGAGAGCTCGAGGATGACAGAGTTACATCTCCCAGAACACGCGGATAATGAAAAACACATTCCCCGTGTTCGCTGTGGAATGGGCTTTGCATTTGACGTGGTAGAAGAGTCTCAGAGGGGCTCATGACGAAGATGTCGGAAGGAATGGACCAGAGATAATTAATGAGATGAAAAGGACCCCAGTTTATTGCGTCACGGCTTAACCTTAATCTCCAATTTGTGTGGTCCACCCGTCCACCCTTGAGTCTTGAGTATATACACTCTCAGTCTGTGGCCTAGCAAAAATAAATGCATTTATTTCTGCGTTGCATTTAGATGACGAGACGTCAACAAGAAGGTCTCCTTCTCAGCCACTCAACATGAGTCCGTCCGTGTCCTCCTGATCAGTTTACGTGCACATAGGCACTGTTGAAACAAGGAAGATTCTTGAGCTAATGATTCAACAATAAAAATTCTTTTGTATTTTTGTTCGAGTCTTGAGTAGTTGATTGTGATTGTGGATTTTTACTTGAGACTCTCAGGTGATCCATCAAGAGACCTGCTGCAACTCATGTGGAGTCTGATCAGTGCAACACATGAGTGGATTGACAAATAAAAGAAAATCCCAATCGAAGGTTATTGGAGAAATAATTGGAGTACAATAAAAACACGACGCCACAACAATGAGAAACATTTATTTTCATTGGAATTGTGCTGAATCAGGTTGGTTAGGTTGGCATTTAACTAGGCGGGGCTCACTTTACTTCCACTGAATAATTAAAGCGCATTTCTCACCTCTCTGCTGCGCGGCTTATTAAAGATATTTTTAACGCGATCTTGTCTACGCAAGTAGGGCAACACCTTTCTCATCGCAGCCCACCAGGCAGCTTAGTAAATAACTAGACATGTGTAATAGCATAAGAAATTAAAATCCTTTTCATCCAATTTAATCCCGAGCTTTGTGCGTTCTGACTCCCATGTGAATCAAACAATAAAGTAATTTATTTATATTCAATTAACAAGTTTGAGAAAATTACTGGGCTTCATTCATTAGATTCTTCTTCACATCCGCCTGTCTAGATGTATCCTCATTCGATTTAATCCTTTTAGACTTCTAGACGCAAACCTCTCAGATTAAAGTTCCTGATAATGCGAGCAGAAAAGTGTTGGTCGATGCTATTGTGTGTGTGATAAAGCTGACGAACCCAACAACACCAACAATTTAGTTCGAGAGAGAAATAGTGCTATTGGAATTGCCTATTGACTCAGCAAATACAGACCCACGCAGCAACGTTGGTCAATAAACTCCCGAGTTAATTAAAAATTAATCTGACCACTGGTTCTTCTCGTCTGCTGCGTCTTAGAGAACCCGGGTCCTTTGTTTTATTATGTACATTACTACAACCCGTCTGAACCCATCTTGTGCTTTGATGCGTACGGACTCCTTAGTTCTTTGTAGAAGCTCAAACATTAGATACAGGAGAAGAGGTTTTGCTACTAGCCTTTGTAGTGCAATGATGTGTAAAAAGCAACCATAGTCAATTTAACAAGGGAACTGTTAGTGGGAAAGAGCGATGGTTTTTAGCAGTTGAAGTGAACTTGTGTGTCATATTGATGGAGGAATGTTTTAGAGGAAACTCCCTTTACCTTGGCTTAAACGACTTACATATGATTGAGCTCTCGATCGCTTCTCAATCTCAATTCGTGAGGCAAAAACCTAATAAACTGAATAAAGGACCTTTTGAATCCCTTTCACTTCCGCGACATAACCAAGAACGCAGTCTTCGTTCTGGCTTAACATTTTATTGGATTTCTGTGGTTCCCTTTTATGAAGGAATATCATTTCCGCAAGTCTTGTGTGTGTGCATTCCAGATACCTTGCACATATTCTCCTAAATCCATATGAGATAAAAATGAATGAGTATGTGTGGAGAGTAATGCATCACATCAAGAAACAAATGAGCCAAGTGTCTTACACACATATTCTCGTGTGCAAACACTCGAGCAGGTTGCAAAGCAGAAGTGAAGCATCGGTCTTCTGCACTACAAAAAGCTTGATGGGAGGAGAAGTCAGTGGATCGTGCTCATTAGATTCAGGAACGATACACGGGACGCATAAAATCGTAAGACGCTGTAAAGATAACTTCATCTTCTCAGTTTCTACGAGCATCTCTGCAGGGCATAGGGATCTCTTTGATCTGTAAGATCATTTGGTAGAATAGCTACGAAGCCTTTGGGATAGAACGGCTGATCAATGCAAAGTGAAAGAGATCGATGCACAGCGAAAGGGTAAATGATCCCTTAAAGATTCTTCCGACCAGTTTCAACAAACCGATGGTTCTTCAGTGCGAGAGAATCGCACGGAATTTGGACATTATGTTCCTTCCAAACTTTAAGGGATTGAAAAGTGGAAAGACTTCAATGTGTCTTGCAGAAGACTAAGCTTTGTCAGAGTTAATTTTGTTTTTGTCCGGACAGCTACCACAAAATGGCAAAGCTTAGTAGAATATTATAACTGAGCATTTCGAATTTTAAAGCCTTTAAACAATAAAGTTCCTGTCGATAAAATTCACTTAAATATTAGATTCCTGGAGAGCAATTCGAAGTGTGGTTGTAACATGTGACTGATGTTGAACAAGTTAACATAAACTTGCCACAGTCACATGAACAAACTTGAAATGAAGATACATTACGTCCAGAAAAAGACTTTTTATCTCAAGTTTCCGTAACAAGGCTTTTCCGATCGAGATTGTTAAAAATTGCGCCCCATACTTCTTCGTTAATGAAGCACTCGACACCCTTTCTCCGTGTAAATTCCGCCCAGTGTTGTAAAAGAGCATTTATCATTTCCCTAATGGGTTTGTAATACTCGAGTCAGTTTTCTTCGGACAGAAATGGAAGAGGAAATAGAAAGACAAGAACTAAATCGACTGGAAAGATACTTCGTTTGATGAATAAAATGGAATATTCCGCGTTAGCCTTGGTATCCTCCGACTCTTTCCCTTTTATCGAGTCTCCCACAACTTCGAGATTCCTCCACACTACGCATAAAAGTCTTATTATCATGTACTCAGTTGAATTCGTTAAGGAATTTATAAATCATTCTTTCCCAAGTGTATATTAACATGATGCCTACAATCTAGGAGAAAAAAGTAAAAGCTGTAGTATGGAGTCCCATATGCTCTCACAATGAATGAGCCCATAAGATGTTGTAGTTTTTTTAGTCCTGCTCGGAGTCTACATGACCACTTGGCACGAATGAGGTGTCGGTTGCTTGTCCTTTACATCAGAGGCTTGTGCTTGCAAGAAATATATTTCCCTCGTACTTTCTTTTCGTCACCTCCAACCACTTCCTCCTTTCTACCTCCCTCGCTTTTCTAAGAAGAATCCTAAGCAAAGATCCGACAAGATTGAGATTCTTTTTACTTTATACGGGTTTCGTTCGGAATTTTGTTGGCAGAGTTGATCTGCAGTTTCCTCACGAACAACTTAAAGAAGAAAGCAAAGAAATTCACCTCACAAGATTTGCGTAGGAGTCTACGGATAGGAAAAAAACTCTCTCTACTCCCTTTCACCAGCACTCCATTTTATGAAAGTTTAATTTTACTCCTATTTTCTAGACGTCGTTTCTATTAGCTCTAGTATATTATATGAATATATATCGTATAGACAAGATTGGTTTAGCTGAATTGAAAAATACGCTTTATCCGTCTACATACAAGGAGGAAATTATTTTGAGACGTGTCTGCCTGCGTACAGTAGGAGGAGAGCCTTGTAGAGTCAGCTTATTCTACTTTGAGAGGTTTGCTGTAGCTCTCCTCGTATTTCTTTCACCCTAAAATGAAAATATTCACATAGTTCGTTGATGGAAAACACAAGGAATGTAAAAGGGTTGATTCTGAGTAAACATTCATATCCATTAAAAGAACCAAAGAAAATTAAGAAATGTGATGATAGCCTAAAAGTTTGAAGTGCTTTAGAAGAATTGTTTCTCTCAACAGGACGAGAATATTTACATTCTGTGAGTTTCATTCCCTGTCGATATCAAAAAGGTTCAAGTATAAAGATTAATCGTAGGAGGGTTGCTTATGCTAATAAAAATATTGTATAGTTTTAATAAGATCTGTTTTTCTGAATAAGAGCTATGATGTTATTTAGTGATGCTGGTTGTAAGAGGTTTCTTTAAGCAATACATAAGCTGCTATTGGAACCCCCATTATGCCACACACAAAATGGAACGCCAGCAGCAAACACTTGAGATATATTTCCAGGGTGGATGTTTTCTCCTGGGGTTAGACAGACGATAAATTTGGGTACACGTGTTTTTAATTATCCGAAGGAGAACTTTTATGGGGTATTTATCTAGGTTATTTGCTAAGGGAAATTGGGCTTGAGATGAAAGACGGCAGATAGGAATGTGGCATGACGGGGTTATTCCTAGTCTCATATGTTCTTACAATGTTGCACACTGATCTTCAATCCTGGACAATTTTGTTTGAGATTATACTGAGATAAGTCTGCATCATACTAGATCATTGAGTTTCTGGACAACTCAAATGTATATCGAATTCTCAACAATAAAAAAGTCCCTAATGTAACAACATAATTTGCAATGTACTTCTGAAACATTTCGGTATTACAGGAAATATAGTGGGCACTAGAGGAGGATTTGATGTGAAAGCAGGGAAGTCAGAGGAAGGTCTTCCTTTCAGGAATTAATGAAAGGACTTGAGTCCGGAGAAGATGTACATCAAAGAATAGGAAGTCAGAGTGGGAGATTCCGTTTTCTGCAGAACTGAAGGCTTAATAAGTAAAAGTAAATTGAAGCTCAGAATGTAAGTAAGCGGAACCTTTTACAAACTCGGGAAGAATGTACAAAGTTACAAAGTAGCAGTTGGGATCTGTTCATTGATCACAGGAAACGGAAGCCTCATATTACGTTACTACAAATGGTACGACAAGGCTGCGTTAGCGAGATAAGCTACTTTTCCTCTCCCTTTAATTCGTTATCTGGAGTGTACGGGTGACAATGAGTTCAGGTAATCGGATACGAAGACTCTATATTACCACGACTTTGCTGGCACAATTCAACACGGAACTCTTCTACTACACGGGTACGGTAATCACCGATAATTTTCTACATGTGTAGCTAATTGGACAAATTCTTACCACTTTTATAACGAAGTATTATTTGCTTCTGCAGCCTCAGTTAATTGCTGCGTGAGCTAAGCCTCTTGACATTAGATGGAACAAATGCGTGTGACAAAAAAATACACAATAAATTACTATCACTGCTCGTTTAATGTTCTCGAGCGTGCAAAAGTTGGTTATAGCTTTTGTATTAGAGCGTGGACTTTTAGGGAACTTTTGCGTTCCTGCAAATCATGCAGGATTTGTTTCAGACTTCTACAGGCGTAGTAGGGAACTTTTCAAGTGACTGCATATTACATGAGTACAGCAAACACGTGTATTACGTGTTTGCACGTTTTCTTACTGTTTAGATACTATTTAGAATAATCAGTTGTGATTGTAATGTATCCTTGTGAAAACCTGACACAAAGAGTGAGATTTTTGGTCACATTGACATTTTTGTCCTACACTCTACGTACACAATCACATCTGTTAATTGTAATGAGTTCGTGCTGAACAAATGTCAACAAAATAAATTTTGAAATGTTTATAAATCTAATGAAAGAAGAATACGATTGCACTTGTAGTAACTTACCTATTTTGTTTGTATGGTTACT
>JAQGBV010001760.1:0-14073 GCA_034698685.1 Isotomurus pseudopalustris
GAAATTGGTGATAACTTCATGTAGCAAAAAAACTTGGAAAAATTTTGGATTTGGCCCACGAACTTTACTTCAACCAAATGATGTAACATGTCATCTTTTAATTGGCAGGAGTCGACGTAGCAATGAACACACATTTAAAGGCTGTGAAGATGACTGTGAAGAACAGAGATCCCGTTCAACTTGACTACCTTAGCATTCGAGGAAATAATATTCGATACTACATCCTCCCGGATCACTTACCTCTAGAGACGCTTCTTATCGATGATGCACCCAAATCCAAGAAGAAGAAACAAGAAGCCAAAGGTGTGTGTCTTCTTAAGTGTACTATCTTTAACTTCAGTTGGCAAAGTTTTGATTGAAGACATTCAAGTAGCGTTTAGTGTTGTAGCATATCCACTTAATTTATCTTGTTTGATTGCAGCTGTTGCACGAGGAAGAGGGAGAGGTCGTGGTAGAGGAAGGGGAGTCCGTGGTGCACGTAAGTCACAATTCACAAGTTAACGCTGCAATAAAAACATAATCAGATTGAATAAAAAAGATGATAATCGGTTTCAGGTGGAGGCGGTGGTGGAGGGGGTGGCCGCGATGGTGGTGGAGGAGGAGGAGGAGGTGGAGGACGTGGAGGAAAGCGTTGAATTTGGTCAACGGAACTTCCATCATTTCCAGAAACTTCTTGACGCTGCTCTTCATAATTTTTGGATGGCCTTCCTTAAGCCAATGAATAAGGATTTTTTATTTAATTTCTTGTGGCTGTAAGAGTTTTCATTAAAAAAATAAAACATCATGACATGAGTACTATGATACTAATAACAAATTGTGACATTAAATATTTAATTGGGAAACAACAACGGCTAGTTTGCATAGAAAGGCGACGACAACTATATAACCAACAAAAGCTACTATGTATACTTCATGCAACTAGCGACATGCAATATGAAATGAACGTAGTCGTAAGTAAATCATAATTGTTTATTTCGTCTTCATGAAAATATTCCTCGAGAACTCATCCGCATTCAAAGGGTTGTCTCCCGTTTCCAATTATATAATTAATTTACCTAAAAGCTATCTATCAAGACGTATTAACAATTAAATGTCTGCATTTCATGCAACATAAAACATTTTTCTAACCTGGTGATCTATAGTAATTATTAGCTAATTACATTGTTCTATTATAGTTTCACATACTCCTCGCCGTTTTGGTGGCGAGGATATTCCAATACTGCGTTGTTATTTACAAGTTCCTTAGAGAGGTATTTGGTAAGTAATGTGTTGATAAGGAGTGCCTTAGTAAATAGCCATACACTTCCATATAACGCTCCATACAGTTAGAAAATGTCTAGAGTCTACAGCTCAGTCGACCTCCATTCCTGGCACTACTACCTAGTACCTAGGCGCGTGTACGAAACATCTTTCCCATTAAAGAAAGGCAATTTCACCTGGAGATCAGCATAATAATTACCGAATAAAAGATACTACCAATTCTGGGTTTCCTCATAAACAAATATTGTAAGCGCAGACTTATGCCTTACTGTGAAGCATCCAGTCAACGCTCATTCGAATTTAATTTCGAAGCATCAAAATGTGAAAGATCAACAGATTTTAAGTCAAACATTATTGAAAAGTTTTAATTTAAATAATTGAGAGTACATGATGGTAATTTATTTTCTATAGGTATTATCACATGTAGATAATAAAACAAATAAGTTAACTATTCCGAAATTCAAGACTACGCAGTACGCAGTGTCATTCACACGCGACCTAGACAGAATTAGTTAACGGATGCACTCAACACTTAAAGAACTACGCTGGCATGTGTTCCCATCGGATATAATTGAATACATATGCAATCGTAAACAGAACTTGTGCAATGAGAGAACAATCAGGAGTAGTCGGTGTAAAGTGTAAAGGCTACGTACATCGTTTTATAAAATAACATACTTATTCGAACTATGTATAGACAAGCTATGGTTATAAACATTTGGCTTATTGTTAATTTTGCCTAATGCGCTTGGGTCCTGGCCCTCTAGAGTCATCTGAGTTATCAGAATCAGTTCCACACAAACTTATTTCTAAATTACGTTTACGAAGTGTTTCACTCATAGGAAATCGACCCTTAAAATCTCCATTCTGACCCCGGCCATTTGAAGACATTTTAGGAGCAGCATCATCAATCTCAATTATCTGAATTCCATCATCTTCATTGCTTCTTACTGTAAGATAAAATTGTTGTTAAAATTGTGCAACATACGGATTTTATATTATATCAAGTCGATTTCTTATTATTATTAAGTAGCTTACCATTACGACGCGGGGCAGGTTGAGGTGTAATTGTCAGAGATCCTTTACTTCGCTGAGCTGCATTAGCCATTGGCTGAGGTATAATTGTTATTTCGTCATTAATTTTCAGCGGCTTGAAGTTGGCAGAGGAAGTACTGGTCGGCATTGGACGTGGAGTGACTTGTAACTGGCTCCGATTTGGTATCCCTTGAGATGGGGCATTTACAGGTCTTCTAGTGTCATTACGTGCCGCGGCATTTTTAGTTACACTGTGAGCCGAGTAAACATGGCTTTCAAAAAGCTTGTACATTCCAAAAGTGGCTGTACACACTGTACATTTGTAGGAAAGGTGTGCTGGCTTTAAAGTAACATTATGGTCTTTCGCAACGTGAGCCAGCAATTTCCACTGATACACCTAGATAAGAAAATAAAACGATTAGGTTGCATTTCTATGAGTCTACGAGAGTGACTATTCATCTGCGAAGCCTCTCTACCTTTCCACACAACGGACATCTTCCACTATCCTGTCCTTTGTTGGCAGCATCTTGCATAGACGAAGTGACTAATCCGTGAGAGCCTAACAGATGTCTTTCCAGCCCTTGATCAGTGAAAAATCTGAATTGACATTTCTGACAGTTGAGCGGTGGCTTATTGTATATCATTTTAGGATGGATTTTGACTTTGTGTATCCATTGCATATGATTTCTAAGCTGGTCCAGGTCCTGAAAATTCCAAAACATTTGATTTATCCATGAAATATTTTTGAGCACAAGAAGTTCGTTTTCGTAATTCAGCCATACCTTAATATATCCATCACATATTTCACATATAACGAAGGAAGTTTTTCCAGCAGGTTTCTGTTGCGACGCGGCAGCATTTGCTGCTTGTCGAGGTAAAGGAGTAATGGATATACTGGGTTGATTGGACTTATTGGCGCCTGCACGGGCAAACTGAGGTGAGGCACTCTGTAAAAATAATGTAAAGTGAAAATTGTTTTACTCCTATTTCATCATTAATATGAAGCTTAAAAATTCTCTTAGCATTCCAAAACTACAAGCGCAAAACGCAGACTGAATATACAAAAACGCAAAACGAAAACATACTTTCTGCAAAGAAGCATTTGATCCCGTCGCTTGACCGGGTTGTAGGCCTAATTTGTTCAAAAAGCTAGTTGCGGCTCCTTGTCCGATTCCAAGCAATTGACCACTTACCACTTGTTGTAGCATCTGATTGCTACCTAACTGCAAATGAGCTTGCTGGATTTGCCCTGGCATTTGCTTCATCATCATACCTAATTGTGAAAAGAAATTGATATTAAGTACACTAGAAATAAAATGGATACACATACACATCGGTAATCGGTTACTAATGAAGAAACATTAAAGGCATTTGATTTATATGCAAAATATTACCTCTTGGCAAGTGGGGATTCATCATTTGGTTGGGAAGGGCTCTAGGATTATTCGTTCTTATAAGTCCAGGAATTGGTTTGTTTTTAGGTGCTTGCAATAAAGGAGGTAGATTTCCTTTCGTATTAGGCAAACCACTTCTTCCTGGAAGTCCTGTATATGAGTTCATCCTGCCACCGCTAGCTGCTGGAGCTAAGAATGCAGGATTAATACCATGCTGAAGAGCACGATTCTTCGGGAGTTTAGGTAGCTTGGCAGGTGTGTCCCAATCAAATGGTGGTTCCATGTTTCTTTCAATATTAAACCTCTTCGTACAGCCCAAAAGGTGACGGTTAAGTTTGGCTTTCGAATTATCCTCAAAATGACAATTGGGGCACTGGTGGTAAGCTGGAGCCCTGTTTAAAAGTTAAAAAAAGATATTGATATTATTGATATAAGAAATAAGAATAAATCTAAAATGCCCAGATTTTTTAAATAAAATTCGTTATCAACGCCTACCGTTCTAATCTAGCTTTAACCGTGTGCTCAGCCTCCATGTGGAATATTATCTCTTGAGGAACGCGCGTAGTGTACGTGCAGAAATTGCATCGATAACTGTAATTTCTCATGTGAGGTGTTTCTAAATGAGTCGACATAACCAAATCTGACTCTGTTTTGAAGTTACACAATTCGCACTTTTTCATCTTGGATTTAAAAGGCTCGTTGTTTTCTTTGGTTTCGTCTATGTTCTTCTTGAGCGATATTATACTTTGTTGGGTCATATGTGTCATCATCCCCATTCTGCTATTCTTTTTTTCTTTCTCCCCTTGCCGCTTCTGGAACTTCAACAAGTCGACTTGCACAAACTCTTGCACTAAGTTGACTCCGATGTTCATCAGAAGTTTCCCAACTGGACTTTCAAAGTAGTCCTCTGAACTCGTTTTCTTCGGCTCGTATAACTGGTCTTCAGCAGTGAGTGCCTCTCCTTTAGAGATCTTGGCTTCTTTATCCGCCTTAGCCATCTCATACACATCTTTGATTTTCTCCTTCATTGATTTCTCGCCAGACTGTTCGAACACGTAAGGTACTATAAACGATGGGGCTTCAATCAGATATGCATCGTCGGGTATATCGATGGAGTTGTTAGCAGATGCAGATGCACTTCCTCTTGGATTTGGATTTGCTCTTACCAAACTATTTTCTGATTGACCTCTATTATGCTTATTTAAAACTGGCATAGGGCCTTTGCCAGTTAAGATAGAGTTGGTATCAATTATAACGAGTGTAGGTTCTTTGCCTGAGCTGCTACCGACATCTTGCTTACTATTTGCTAATTCAGCTAAAGATTTTGTATCATTTACAACAATTGTCGAAGCGTCGTCCTCAAGTTCTTTCACATCACTTTCACTGTCATTCGAGTCTTCCCCATTAATTAAACCAACACCATTGTCACTTCGTAACATTTGCACTTCACCATCTTGAGAAATATCGTTCTCATCACTTTCTCCTAGCATATCTTCTTGGTCTTCTATTTCCATTACATCGTCGTCGTCGTCTACAACTTCTCTTCGGCTATCAGCTCCACTTCTTACAGACTCAATTATTAACCCTGACTTGGCGAACATGGCTTGCTGGTTCCTAGAAAGTCCTGAATTTCCCATGGTCGTTTTCGCAGTCGAAGATGGCATAGATTCTTCTTCATCACTTAACAACAACACATCATCCTCGTCGTCTATACTGACACCAGCCAACTTCTTCACACTGCCGGTGTCATTAGATAGAGACGAGTCCATTTCATTGTAAATAATTTTATTATCCCTCGACGAATCTTCATCTGCTAACAACTCATCTTCATCCTGCTCATGGTTTGATATAGCTTGTACACTGTTGGATCCGTCGTCATCTTCCTCATCCAACAATTCCACGTCGTTCTCCTCATTAGGAACGTGCGGTCGTGGAGCTATCAGATGTCCTCTTCCTAGACTGCCATCATTAGCAGTTATAGTGATGACGTCACCATCGTCATCTTCTTCGTTCTTCTCTTTGCTTGTCGATGTTTCATCATCTCCGTTTTCGGATCCTGATAGAATCACAGCTTCATTCGTTTCCCTTTCACGCTCGGAAACGTCCTTTGAATTGGTACCACCATCCTGATCGCTGTTTTCATTTCCTCCTTTTGCAACTATAAAATACAGAATATACAACACACTGAGTAATTGCTTTTATTAAGCTAAATGAACCTCCATTTCGACTTCAACCCCTGGCCGGTGAATGACTCATAAACACACCTAGTACCAACTAATCACTAACCGACAAGCCGACAACTTTCACCGAAATGTGAAACCCGGTATAATTTACAATTACCTATTTCTGAAGCCTCTTCGGGATTATCCGGTGCCATGTCTGACGGCTGAATCGCTAACTTATACGTCAACGTCCCTGCAATTCCTCACTCAGCTATCGAGAACCACACCTTTCCAAATCAGTCGACGCTGTGGACTTCTGTCAGAGAACCGTCGAATTCGTTCCCAACTTATTTTCACACTATCTTCGTCTTTCTCGGACCCGACGCAACACAGCGACGCAAAACGTAACACTCGACAGTCACCTTCACTTGACCTTCACTTATCCCACGACACTGCAATAGACAATCAAAACAATGCCATTATACTCAAACTGTAATAATCAAGGCGCAAAATATGAAAATGTCTAGTGTACTACAGCCAAATGACCTCTGACCTCCGGACTTGGACCCCTCCGAGAAGGGACACCGCCTATGACGGTGACCGTTACGATAACCTTCGTGACCGGTAAAAGAGTATGAATTTGACAGCGTGTGTACTGAGTTTAGGGGTGACGTTGAGGGAGAAGGACGCGGAGAGTCGATAAGCGCGGAGTTGGTGCCTGTGGCGATGATGGGAATGAAAGGATAAAATAAAAAAAGGAAAAGGGGAGCATGGTTGGGGTGCATGGAGGCTGGGTGGGGAGGCCCAGCTTTGGAGTGTCGGTGGCGGTGGTGGTGGTTTGGAGCAGCAGAGAGGAAGGAGGCAATAGCTTCAATAGCAGCAGCATGCAGCCTGGCAAGAAGAAGTGCTCATCATCTAGTATGTCATCATCAGTGAGTAAGTGCCGTGTGCCAAGGCGGAGTTCAGCCGACTCAGGTGGTACCTCCACTTGGCAACCACCTACCCCGCACCCTTCGCTAACCTCCACCCCACCCCGACCGCCTGCCTCCTCAAACAACCTTTGCCTTACCTCCAATTATTGTACCACTAACTGAGGAACTCACCGGAGGCAGTTGTCGTGCCCTCCGAAGTCTCAAACCAGCCAGCAGAAACAAAGACTTTCTCCGGAGGTCATTTATGTCTTTTTTTAGTCGAGGGGGTGTGCCTGGTACCAAAGGGTACTCCAGCATACCCCAAGAATGGCAGGGAGACTAGCCGAAATCGATGCCATGCTAATTGAAGGTTTGCAAGGGGAAACGGAGTGTAAAGTTGGAAGCGTCTTTTGTATGAAAAAGAAAGCGCGTGGGATTCTGACTTTACATACGAAGAGGATATCTTAATTAACCATCAAGAAACCCATGCACTGGATGAGACAAATGATGCACTCTACTTATTGGTGACTAAAATTACGAAAGGTGCACCAAGTTACACCTACATATTTTCATACTGCAGAAATGTCAGGTACTTTCCCCAGGTGTCAAAAGTTATTTTTCAATGGAAGCAATTGCATAGTTGCATTCACAAATCTGGAATAAGATTAGAAACGTGAAGTTTGGTTGCACAAACCTAAGGACCTGCTTGAAATAATAAACATAATACATTGGTGGTGTCAGAATCAGGTGTTATTAGCCTCATTGCTGGGGAAAGTGTAGCTTGAAGACCGTAAATGAACAAAATGCAACTCAGGATGCTCATGAATTCAATATTTTTAAGAAATTCAGAAATCGATTTAAGGAGAAACTTCAGAGATGAACTCAAGCTCTAGGCAAATAACGCAACTACTTAACAAGTTAACAAATGAGTCCGCTTCGGGTCAAGGCCATCAGTCATCACAATGATTTCCCCAAACCATCTTGCATTCGTTCAGGCGTCCCTATCCTTTTATTAATAGAATTATACTGACAAGCAAATTAAGGAAGAGAATCTTTTTCACACTACAACTCGCAGGTATTTTATGTACAACTAAAGATAGAAATGAAAGATAGGATTTCTTAATTAAGTGACGATATGTAGGCGACAAATTCACATCCTTCCGGAAGTAGTATGAAGCACGAGAGAAATTAAAATTTCAGAGCTTTCAACTTACAATGCCCCTCTACCTCTCCCTCCCCGTCCCCACCCCTGAATATAGTCGTACTTCTTATAACTACATGGCGTTACTTGGAACCATGTTAACTGTGCCAATAATGTTGTAATATAGTGACCCGGGGAGTGGGGAGGGACTCTCGTTGTTCTATCCGCATTAATATCATGTACTACTATACCTTCGCCTCAGCTTATACGACACCAGTAGTAGTTTCCCCTCACTCCACGAAGCATTTCAACTTCGAAACAGGGGTATCCAAACCACCCGACCAGCCAACCCCCGCAGCCAATACCATCAAATTCGGCCGAAAATGCATTTAAATGAGTACCTCCATAACTGTACATTGCAGCGCACAGACTAAGGACTTCAAGTCCTTCATTTTGAAATCACTAAAACAAAGAATTACAATTTATACCCTTTCGCACTAGGATTTAGGAAGTCGATGCAACTTTAATAAACCTAGTTGGAATCTTGGAATTGAAACCTGCAAGATGACACAAATGAAGTCGAAATAGATTATGAAGCTATTACTTTGCAAAACTTTCCATGTCAAGTCGAACATCCTCGTGCTCATAAAATCATACTCATTCAACCAGTTCATACGATTCCTTGCTTAGATCTTCCTTCTTACACTTCTCTCATGCACTCCTCGAGCTATTTATTTTGCAAACCCAAGAACCCTACTAACGCTGCTACAAAAATCAACATCTTACAAGTTAGCAAGTTACAACAACCTACAAGTTTAGCACGATGATAATATGGACGTGAACGAACACACTGGGAGAAAGGAATGATTTCTTGAAGCAGAAATGTTGAATTTCCCGAAGCGATAAGGAATGTAATGTATGCTATATGCTTTTAATTAACCTTTAATTCAATTCATCTGAGGCAGCGATCGATGAAAAAGTACATGACATACTGAATGCTATTCTTAGCCAACATGATTTCAGGTGGTCCTGCAACAACATTGAAGGGGGTGCAGTGAGAAAGTGAGATTGCATATTGCATCTTGTTTCTCATAAGTCATAACTCGTGTAACTGTGATGACTGGGAAGGATGAACGACGAACGAGATCCACAATTGGATTCATTAGCACACACACACAAACACACCTGTAATATCCTTGCCTGGATGAATGATAGAGTTGATAGTTGAGTGTTTGTGAGGAGGCAAGAAGGAATTGGTTGGGATTTGATAGCAGCTAAAGCTACTCAGTGTGCGAGATTTCATGGAAGGAAGGAGAGAGATGATGGTGGGAAGCCAAGCAACAAACTATAGCGACGTTGAGAGGTGACTGACCTCTGCAATAGCGGACTTGACCCATTTCATCCGTGTACCAGAATTTCCTCCATCTACGCCAAACTTATCTATCTACTAACCTCAATTAACCTCAACTGTTAAGTAGCCTCCCTTGCTCTCATACTTTACACTTTACACCAAATGCCTTTCAATCAAGCAAAATTGATTGTTTGGTGGACTTTGCATATACATTAGAATCTTCATTAGTTTCCAGCGTCTTTCTAGGGTTATATCATTGTACCTAAGGTGTACTTGACTGCTTTACATTTAACCTTAAAAATCTTAATCTTATTATGCCTCAATTAAGCAGCTCTACACATGTCACAAACAATCTGTATCTGTAACGTAACCACTGTTTGTATGATAAGATGATAACGATCTTGAGAGAACAGAAAAGGCATAAAAGAGTGAATAGTGTGCTATGCACACTGACAACTGAACGAAATTATAGGCTGCAGAAGTACAAGAGTATAATCACTGAAGATGCGAAGAAAACTAACTGTAGACCTTTTCTGTATCGTTGTGTAAAATGTAAATACTAACTCATGTGTCGTTGTCGTTGTAAAGACATGAACAGTACCAATCGTACAAAACCATATATTACCTATGTAGGTAGTTGGTAAATAGTAAATAGTTCAAAGATAAGATAAAGCACTGATTACTGATTAATACTGAATTGACTGAATTCAGTGAATTCACACGTTTTCTTATTGAATTGTCTTTTACCAAGAACATGAAAAATATGAATTGAGAAAAAGTGTATAAATTCGTGAGGTGTGACAGAGGTGGAACGTGGACCAGGATTCAGAAGGCAAGAAAACCCGGTGAAAAGGCACCAATTCTAGTGTATGCATATGTAGTTATGTAGCATGTAAGAAGGGTCCTCTACCAAAACGGACCAAACACTACTTTGCCTGCCCTTGCCTTATAGCTTGTTACAACTGTTCTCTGCTTTCTACCATCTGAGTCCCTAACTCTAACTGTGACCAGGAAGGGCCACCACCCACCACCACCAATATTAACCGATTAAACTGACTCTCAGCCTCAGCTCCACTTTTCCTCGAAACCAACATTTACCGAATCCTCCGAGCCCACACCGAACAACGATCACTTATGTCCTTCCGACTTAACTACAGTCGGTTGCGTCCTTGCGTCAGTTTACCTTGGCTAATGCTCTCTTAATTAATAATGATACTATCAGATTCTATCCCATTATTCGACAACATCCTTCTTTGTACATCGAATTCATCGAATCGAAAGAGAAATATTTCTTCATTGCCACGACACTCACTCACACTGGGATTTCGGAAAGAGAAAGAGAACCACCGCACAGCAGTCAGCATTGCCAACTTCAGTGCCTGACGTCACCACATAAATGACATGAACACCAGTACACCGCCCCCACCAAACTCCTCTCCCCACCCAATTTAACATCAATCGTTAATCTCTTAATTAAAAAAACTCTCCGAAACCAAATACTTCACCTATATGCCTTCATTACACACTACACAACTACACATTACATATTACACACATCTCACATTTGTGCTTGACACAACAAGCAGAGAGAGAGAGAGAGAATATGAAGCACACACTCTTTTCTTATGTGAAGTGTTGGGCGCCAAAGAATTTAGTCACTACAACTGCTTGTGTTTTGCACATCAACAACAAAAGAAAAGGGGTCCTTACCAGGTGAGAAAAAACGGAGGGTGCCGGAAACAGGGTCCAGGTCCTTAATTGAATTGGAGGGTCGGAGGAACAATATGAGCCTTGGAAGAGGACCAACAAGATGGCGGAGTCACGTGAGGCCACCAGGGCAACTTCACTTCACTGAAGCAGCAACAGCAGCAGCAGCACTTCCAACAATTTTTCTTGCGAATTCACTTTGCTTTTGCTGCCCTTGCCACACCACCACCACTGCCGACACGACTATGAATGAGCCAAACCTTCGCTTCCTTGCTCGCTTAAAGCTGTTCTAGTCTCCGTCCACCACCACCACCACCACACCAACAACCCAAGTTCGAGTTTTTCTAAAAGAACCCATGGACTGTAACACACCGTGTGCCTTCCTCACAGTTAGAGAGCCTCCATTCCGTCGAATTTGCCGGTCCGGGGGGTGTGGTTCGCAACTGGTGGGGAGGGAAGAGGAGGTGGGGACGCTGCGTGGGAGGAGGTCGCGGGAGTTTTGAAGTGGGGATGAGGAAGGGGGTGTGGTCGGACGGTGGGTATGGATGTTCCCTAAATGTGACCACAGAGAGAAGAGGATATCGTGTGGCGGTGGATGCTCCTGCACGCCCTTCGTTATTCATGCAGTTGCCCTGTGAAAGATTTAAGTGACGGGGGAGGTGTGTGGAGAAGAATGATGGGTGGGTGGGTAGGTCGCGTCGTTATGCGCTCAGGCTGGGCCAACTTGAGACTCTCTGCGCTTCATCGGCATCCTCAAGTACGATTGCCTAAGAAGCATCTGGTGATGGCTGGGGTCATAAGTTCATAAATCATAATTTGAATGAACGTCTCGAAATATTGTTCAGTGTTTCAGTAGCGTGGGATGGACGACGCTTGCCACTATCGTTGTAATGCGAAGTGCAAGCCAAGCATGAGTGCAGGTATGTGATTAATATATGGGACACCGAAACCACCGATACGGATCGGATGCGCTATTCATATTCATATTCCATTGTTGCTCCAGGTTGTATTCCATATGCGATTCCTAATAAAATAAATATAGCGTTGGAATTCGTTGGAATGTTTCCCAATCCCCAATCCCAATACAAGACAAAAATCAGCTTCCAGGACTATTGAATCTGTGATGGTGTGATGGCCAGTTTAAGTTTGTCAAGTATGGCAGGGACAGACTGAAATTAACTCATCTCTGGAAACCTGATGCATTGGATGCATGAAAGAAACCACCAGCTTACGAATTCATGTACTCTCGTTGTTAATTTATAAAGTTGTCTTTATTTTATTAGTTCCCTACCTCGTAAGCAGTAATCATCGCTAAACTAGTTTTAGTTCGGGTCCCTAGGGTTAGAGTCAACACTGATGGAAAGAACAGTTAGTGGGGACTGATACTGATAGTCATTCATGATATGACTCATCTCATAACGTGTTGGAGTTCTTGTGAAGTCAAATCCAGAAGAAAGACTAATGCACTAATGATCAGCAGTCAGCAGCTTGTCTTATTCAACGACAATGGAAGGACTTATAGAATCGATGAAAATTTGAAATCCTGTATGCAATTCCGCTTATAAGGCAGAACAGGACTTACAGGACGTGTAAGATTAAGGTCAAAATTCAAAATAGCGAGCTGTGATACCATGAAGTGGAGTGGAACATCAGTAATAGTAATACCATTTGACTTTTCAACTTGCTAACGCGAAATGATTCACCACGGCATTGGACATTGACGGCAGGTCCGATTGGGCAGAAACTATGTAGCAGATTGTAGCTACAGTACACAGTACTGCTAATGTATTGTAGAACACAAAGGCATGTGAATTAGGCAAAGTCAGTACAGAATATCACGTTACCCCAGTAAAGATACCAGTGCCCAGTCAAAGTCGTCGGTTTGGATTTAGAATTGAAGATACGGTGACGTTTACAGTGGTGAAGAAAGTAGACGTGTACTAGAAATAAATAAAAATCGAATCCACTACATCATTTCCCAGTCCATACTCCAGTCAACATCATCATTTTTCGTAGATCATTTTCACTAAATGTGATATTATAAGGTTTGCAATTAAAAATTTTGTTTCGAGTAAATGCACACAATAAAATCGTAAACTACTGTGATGTAAAAAACAAGCATAAGAATATCGTGTATTACAAAATAAGAGAGATTTACATACGGTTTAATAACACAATACAATGATGAAATACCAACGCTTTAAAACATACATACCTACAGTGACAAGGTTTGGACTTACGATTATGATTCCGAATAAATTCTGATTGCGATCTATTATACCACTCGCACTCATTATTTAAACAAACAATTTTTACGATTTTTCTTTCCATCACAGCATTTAAAAAAATATACATACACTATACACACAGAGAGATAAACAAGTTTATTTTTGTCAACTGCTTCAGTAGATGAAAATGCCTATACTTTAAGTACCTTTCAACCTAATTGCTGTTTTCAGTGTGTTTTGAGCTTCAGTGTATTGATTACAATAAGTTAAGTTTCGATTTTTAAGTACTTGTGATCGTCACTCGTCCCCGAAAATTGAATCCTCGTTTACAGTACGAATTACGACCTGCAACGGCTTCACGGCTGCAGTTTCACGCATAATATATTTTTTTAAAGCCGAACCGTTTCTAACTTCCAATGCTTCAATAAGTACAAGTACTCACTGGTCACTGATAATGATAATTCATCATTTTAATCGTCATCTTCATCATCGTCTTCTTCATCATCAAAACTTAACAAACTCTTGTTTTTAACTTTTGCCATAGAACTTTCCTTCTTCTCCAGCTTACATTTGATTTTTTCAGCAGCTTCGTCCTTCTCAGCAGATCTTTTCACTGGCTTCTTGAACGTAATCTTTCCATCCGTGGGCTCATCTTTATCTAAAAAAGTCAAGACATGTATTCAATATTCAATCCTTAAGAAGGTTTTTGACTGGGATGAATGCCTGGAATAAATCTTCTAATCTTCTCGATATCAGGATTTAGGAGCCTCATTCCAAGTGCTAGCATTATCATTATCACTATAGCTAAAAAAGCCTGTCTCAAGACAGGGACAAGTCTAGAGAACGAAAATCTTAAGTGGCCACAAACTCAAGAATTCGCAAAG